>JAUZND010034937.1:0-22165 GCA_034780555.1 Coelogynopora nodosa
GTATAATAAGGTAAATAGTTGCGTATCATACGCTGTTACGCCCGTACTGAGAGGTTATGAAATGTGCGTAACAACATTTGATACGCCCATAAAGAAAGGGTTAAATAAAATTTAAGGATTGATCTTGCTCATCGATTTATTTATATGCTAATTATCTTGTGCTAAACATATTCTACCAATTAAACTGTGGATTTAAAGATTTGAATTGTTTGGTGGTGACATAATTAACGATTTTAAATATTCTAAAATGTATTTTTGGACATATATATTTCTCGTCTCGAAAATTTGTAAGTCTTCTAAACATAGTGAAGATGACTACTAAAAATTGTTTTGAAATTTATAAATGTTCTATAATAAATAAGCACATATTTTAACGCATACTTTTTTAATTCGTAAAATTAATATATAATATACAATATATATTAATATTTATTGACTTTTATAGTTGACCGCAAATGATGCAAAAAGATTCCATTATGGCATTAAAACGGTACCAAAGTATGTAAAATATAGAAGAATCGCTCTTCAAAAAGTAAATACTTTAGTTATTGTAAAAAGATACATAATCATAAATCTAATAATATTTTGAATGTTATGAATCCTTAACCGATAGCACTACTATCTATCGTACCAGCAAATCAACATACTAACAAACTGGCTATTATGCCAGAATGGATATAAATAACATCACAACTATATTCTATGAAGATTCAACTATTAGTTAAAAATCATTGAAGATCTATGGTCGCCTGATTTATTACCAATTTTCGGTCTGACATAAAATCTAGATTTCCAATGGTAGTTTTAGAAAAAAAGAGTTAACAATTAATATCAAAAAGGTACATGTTTATTTAAGAAACTAAAAACATTTACTTTATTTAAATATAGACTAGACAAACTTTACAAACATATACTTTTAGTAAATGTGTATTTTCCATTTTTGGTTAATAATAATAGTAATAAGTGGTCGAAACGCTTTTAACAATTTTCACCAATATGAACAATATGCTCACAAAATAGTGAACATCAATAAACATATGGTGAAACTATATGTATAGACTATCTGATCTAAGATAGAGCTTGGAGCTGTGTCATCTAATGTGATAAAACTGTATACAGTGCCACACTATCCTCGGAGGGTAGTTTTATTATCCCTAAAGGGAAACAATATTACAAGATCAATCATCGTCATATTCTAAATTCAAATACTCACATGAATAGTAGTTCTCCGTTTATACATGTGTGATATTAGGCAAGAAATTAAATAATCAATAAAACGAATTACGGTCAGAAATATTCGAAAACTATAAACAAATTGTCTCACTTATTTATACAAGTATTCATAGAAACATATTGTTGCCCTTTAAACAAAAAATAACTTAATTCAATATACAAGAAATACATCAATCATCACTGTATTAAATATGTTGAGTAGATAGATGTAAAAGGTTGTTAAACACCATTTTTTATCAAGTTTGCGGGAACAGTCAAATCTGCTCGTCCTGAACATAAACTGCTTCAACTTATTGTCATGAGTGAAAAGCAGCGCCAGGTTTTTTTGAAAACCTATTTAACTGGAGGGTAAGGGGGGGGGGGGGGGGGTGTAAAATTGACCAAATTTGTTTCCAAAAATTACTAGTTATTCGAAACAAATATGAGTCTCTAAAAGTTAGATCCATATCAACTTATAATATTTAATGTATAATTTGGATAATTGGATGATATCGTCTTTAGTAATTACCATATTATAAATTTTACTAGATAAATATAATATCAGTGATAACTGACCCGAAAGATTTAAATTATTTTTTACACAGTATCATCACAGTTGAACATTATACAATTTAAAAATGTACACAATTGAAACCAGAAACAAATACATTTTTAATGATAAATTTAACAAATAGTGGACCATTCATTCTACCAAAAGAATAGTCAGAATGCAGAATGTGGAACAAATGCGAGTATCATAAGTAACACAAAGAAGACGAACTGTACAAAAGTTGAAAATAATAAGGTACTGCCAATTATTGTTCACTTTTATTAGATTTTAAATAGGATATACAATCTGAACAACGGACCTGAATAGTTTTGTTTTCAGAAAACGTGGGTTTCTTAATTATTTAAAGTAATAATAAAGAATGCAGCATAAAACTTCTTTTGTTCCAAAATCTGCTTGTTTCCAGGCTCCAGAAAGCATAGATTGGGCCATGTAGATACAATATCTTAAAATATTTAAATTAAATAAATAAAGTATAACAACATTGTAGAATTGAGTACGTAAAAGGTGTAACCATTTTACCCAGACATTTTATGATCCATCCAACCCAACCGCAAATTAAGTATACACTTTTTTGTCAACCTTTACCCCAAATTTCAGACAATTTAAAAAACATAACTTTTGCACATTTGTTAGAGCTATTCATCTGTGAAAAAACGTAATCAGATTGTTGTGATGTACGACTCGCTTCAGTATAACAACTCCAGTACGATTTCTTTATATGTAGGAACAAGTGGTTTACTTTAGAGGATGACATTAATTATTTTAGGATCAATGTGTCACATCTGTGTCAACTTCTCCCCTCCTAGCGGGACTTCTAAGGTTGAGTAGCATACAAAGTGATGCAATACAACCTGGTTCTGGCATAATGTGCAGCTCAACAACTAAAAAAGCCCACCAAAGGATTACATGCAAGAACATGTTAAGCAGATGAGCTGTAAGAGTTCTATTGTTTTCAGTGGTCAAGGAACCTCAATGTACACACTAAAAACAATTTATAAGCTCCGGTTTTTTGATAGTCTAGAGCTACTAACACATAAAAAAACATTTACCCATATTTTGCGTTACAAATTGCAGTTGAGTTTCTGAAATTGACTATGGTAAAAAATGTAAGCAAAATATGATATAAAAAGCTACCGAAAAATTATGTATTGTAAAAAATTAGGTATCCATAGTTACATATTACTGAACCGCAGTCCGTAGTGTTTCCTCTTCTATCGTAGACTACGGCGGAACCGTAGATGTGAGCAGGTCTATTGTTGCCTACGTTAACTTTGTAATCATTTGAAGAACTTAACATTACATTTTTTTAAAACTGTTGTATATCACATTTTACAAACCAACCGTCCGGCATGAACATTGTCATTCCAAATAGAATCGCTTTAAATGGTTATGACAAACATTAAAACCAGTAATTAATTATAAAGAATAATAATTTAGTTTTTAAAGTGATGATTAAACAAGTTCAATTTTAAAGTTGAAACATTAAATAAAAATTGATGACACTATATAAAGTCTTCGTGCAGTTTTAGTGTAAAGCTTTGATATCATTTGAGTATACTCACAAAGTTAATAATCACAGTGTTTTATAACATAATTCAATTTGGTTTTAGTAACAATTTAAAGAATAACAATTTACCAAATCACAACTTGTCTCTAATAAAAAGAAGTAAAGTACAAAACATTGTACAAGTAATAATTTAAAATGAAAAACAGTAAATTATGCTACAAAAGTTGAAATACGTCATATTGTGTATAATTATGCATATAATGTATGTTAAATGGATGCAATATGAAAATGCAGTTGTTTAATATTTATCTAAATGATAATAACTACCCAAAAATGTCACGATCAATCATAAGAAACGTTTTACTTTAGTTGTTCGAGGATAATAACAGGTTCTAATTAATGCCATCATTCATTTATTCACATGCAGATAAACAAGAAAGAATATATAATAAATGGTTGCTGTTCTCGCCAAACATAGCATGTCTGTGTTTCCATGGTTGCAAGGTTATATATATACATATAAAAACACAATTTTAAATAATAATTGTATCTACCTTCTTACGAACTCTTGTACCACAAATATTTTTGTAACCGTCAAACGTTGGTGAGAGGTTACAGGTTAAGTAAAAGTTACATGTTTGTCTTAAATCAACAGGGAGAGTGGAGAATAATGAGCACTGCCACGAAATATGTAACGATACTATTTGAATGATAGCTCAATTTCATGGGCCTGGAAGTGAATTCCTCAGGTGTAAAAGCAATTAAAGACATTGTAGGTAGTAGAAAGTAGTGCGGTAAATAACATTCCATACTAAGAAAAACACACAGTGGTTGAAGGATAAGTATAGAAACGTATTTATGCTTTTTCAAACGTGGCAAGAGATTTGAAAGAAAACGCTCTCATCCAACTGTTTATATTAAACTCCTCATTTCAATAAAAGAATCACTTTATATCTCTCAAAAAGGTAGAAATAGTAAAGCTCCCTCTTTCTCACTAGATAACAACTTTGAACAGACTGAGTAGAAGAGAGAGACTGGGGCGGGCGTATGTACAGAGGGTGAAGTCAGCCCTTTACTTCGGCTAGATCTGGTCCAATATGAAAGGAAGGCACGGCTGCGGCTCTGCGGGACTGGAGAAGGTCGAGAATCAGGGAAATGTCCGACTCCAGTTTGGACTCAAGACGCTGTAAATGGCTGCAATGGAGGGAGTTGAAAGGTTGCTTGGATTATCGAAATATTATTTATCGATACAATACAATGATACTTTTTTATTATCTTTATTTTCTAAGTGACACACGCACAGAGTTAAGGGAGTATTTTTCATGCAGCACGAACTCATTAAGGGTCGCATACACTCGACTAACACAGCTGTTAGCTGAAGGAACCCTCGGCATCCCAATTAAAAGTATTGCATACAAATTAATAGTGTAATATATACAAGTTTGTGATTGCCTTAAAATATAGCTTAAATTTTAATAGAAAATAATTTTTAATGAAAATTATTTTTTAATGAAAATTATAGACACATTTTGTAAAGCTGTCTTGTATTTCCGTGAAGCATCTCTGTAGGAGGAAATCATGTTTTTTGTATTTGTGATCGCCAAATGATCTTCACCAGCAGGAACAATGTTATAATTTACAATACTAACTCAAATTATGGCTGAATGAGAAAGGGAAGATCGCTGTCAGTTGAAACTGAAGCCTCCTCTGGATCAGCATAAATTTGATCAATATTGGGAAGCGAATAAGTCCAAAAGATATTTTCAACTCTAGAACATCTGCACAATAACACATCAAGTTCAGTAGATCATTCTGCTTAGAAAAGTCACCACTAATATAAAAGGGTCTCGATGAATGATACTGAAAATACATAGAGCACCTTTTTTAAAAAATTAGGGTTTTCTGGCAAAAACTGAATATCTGGATATCATAGAAAATAACAATTTCAAAAGGTAGCATCTCGCTGAAGTACATTATGCCAGTGTTATTAAAAACATTTCTCCAGAAATGTTTGGTTGGGTCAGGAAGTCTGTCCTGGAACAAAGTTTCTGCAGGTTTAACCAATGTCGATTGCAGAAGTATGTCAATAGTTCGCACTCTAACCAACACACACACTCTTAAAATGCCCATTACAAACATCAACAACTTCAGTTTTCATAAATAGATGACATATTGAATAAATGAGATTCTGCCAAGATTGTTGGAAGAGATTTCTTTGCTTGAATTAGGATCAGATAATAATTAAGCAAGAATCCAGCAGATTTTAAGAATTTCATATGAACATAGTCATCAGACAGCAGATCATACATATTAAATTTATTATATATGTCGAACATGTATGACAAAATTTAAGTACTGAAATGCATAGGAAAAAGTCTAGAATAAAAATAATAACATTATTAAAGAATAAGAACAATAAGAATTTTTCAATTTATGCTAAATATTGAGAAAGTCTTATTTTATTTTATTCACCATTTTAGGAATTTGATTTGCGAAAAAGTTGGGCTCGAAATTTTAGAAATTATTTTTTAAGTCAGTTTTTTTTTTTTTTTTTGAGATTTTGGTTAAATTTAGGAGCAATCACAAGTTGTTTATTTATGCCTACGTCCACCTATAATTAAAAAAAAATACTTCAAATGAGATCTACTTTATATTTCGCAAATTTCACATTAAATATATGTATTGTATATACTCAGATAATTAAATTAAAGCGTTATTTTCAACAAATTTTTAAAATGTATTATTTAAAATAATTTCCAAATATATCAAAAAAGGGGAACTTATTTTAAAAATACATATATTTGTATATTATATATCTACTTGTGTATGAACCAGTAGTATATATTACAACTACATAATATATAAATAATTAACTAATTCAATTGCAAATATATAAATTACCGATAAATAATAAAGGAACTCTCTCTGCCTATTTTTAAAGGAACATTTTACCTATTTTTAAAGGAACATAATTGATCTATTTTTAAAGGAACCTTATACATATTTTAAAGGAACTTTATACTTATTTTACAAAGGATATTTTTACTTATTTATAAAGGATCCTTCGACTTACATATTATTATAGATCTTAAATTCATTCAATAATCTCTACAAACCACTCCGCCCACCTTTCCATCTCTCCCAAGCGCAGGAACAGACTGTCCACCGAATTAGTGTCCACCAGTTCCCGGTGGCCGCCGCCACTCTCCGCCTGTCCCGCCGCCACTGCCATTGCCGCCGCCGCCTGAAGTTCAACCCGCGCCTCCGTACTGAGTGCAACTGTGCCCCCGGTAGAATCCCGCGGCGAGAGGAGTGGGGTCCCGGGGTAGCCCAGCGGGCCTACAATCCCCATACCAGCGATGCCGGGCGACACCGGGTCACCCGGCAGTTGGGGGTAGCCGGTCACAGCGCTGATCACCGCTTGTACTCGTGATACTGTTGGTGGAATGTGAACCTTGTGATTTCAGGAATTCTAGTTACCGTTAATTATACAGATACATACAAAATACTGTCAATATTTGTTTAAATATTATATGAGAATTATTTTATGTTGCACTGGTGAATACATTTCTTCATATTTATTAATATTAAATTTTGATTTTATTGATGTTTTAAGAAAATAGTACGTATATAACACCGACCAATAGATTTATACTGTTATGAAATGCACAAAAGTGTCTACATTGTTGTAAAAATTTACATAAAATTATTTACATTGTAAAAATTTACATATTGATTTACACTGCTTTAAAATGTAAAAAAATATTTTCATGGTAATGGTTAATATTTATGTACGATAAAACTCACTTCACCTAACCGTGAATCCTATTTATCCTAATAAATATCCATAAATATATATATATAATGTTTATTTATTTATTTATTTTCTTTCTCTCTGGTGAGCTGATTTTGCCTGATGGTTCCAATCAATTTTTTTGTAAGAATTATTAAAGGACAATGCGTTTTGTTAGATTTTATTAGTTGATAATTTTAATTCAATTTAAAATATTAACAGTATTAAATTTTAGTAGGTTAAATATATTTTAAATAATATTGCGCGTTATGGTTTATTTACTGTGACTAAACATATCAGTGTCACTATTACAAAGAAAATAAGTTGGTACCATATTTATACCATATATATCAAGTCTATTTTATTTATTTTTAGTATACTCGTCGTCTTTTAAACTGGTCAAATTTTAACAATTCAAAATCGAACTTATGAACAAACTTTTATATATTAACTTAAGGGCATTTTAGTAACTTTTAAACTTAGTAAAATATTTTTACCTTTACAAAAACAATTTTAATCAAAAATTTTTAATTTCCCCATTAAACAAAAATGTTGAATCAGTCTTCTGAAAAAATAAATTAGAAATCAATATATAGACACATTTTGTTTAGGTTTACTGACTGGTGAAATTGTATGTTGGATTTCTCCTAAGAATATCCAAATATTAAACCAGGTATACATTTAAAATACAATATGTAATTTAAAAAATATTGTTGGTGGTTGTTGTTGTTCTAGTTGAAGACACGACCCTAAATGCAGGACGTTCCTCGAGGACGCCAAAGATGGACTTGAATGAGTGGCATTTTGATGTCCACCTTTCAGTGACGATCTACTGAAAGGTTCATCACATAGATCTTTGGGGTGGAGGAAGGGGGGGGGTGGCATATCCCACATATCAGGAAAGCTAACATGCAGAACGAAGAGCTGGTGAATGATGTGATATATATAAATCTCTGACATGTTGAATTCACAACAATTCATAATAGATTGCCATACTGCCAACATGTGACAGTAGGGTACGAGCATGTGACCAGAGGCAAACATTTCATATAGCCAAATAGTGGTACCTGAAGTATAAAGAAACAATCAATTGCAACGTGGGTGATGGGAGGTATATTACCATGATGGTTATACTATTCATGGCGCATTTTACATACCATTGATAACCTTTATTAAATAGTGGTTTATTTGACAGAAAATGAGCAATATAATACATTTCCCGCTGATTCAATCCTACTCTCAATAATACCTTCAACCAAAAATAGAAAAAAAGACAACAAGCATCATGCCTGGATTGACAGCAATCGATTTCTTATTTCTTTTGAGCGAATCTATATAGCTGCTGATTCCTTCAACTTAAATCACCCTTAGGGGCTACTTTTGCACTGGGAAGTTGGTTTTAATACTCTCTCGAAATACACGCTTTCCGAGTTCGAGTTGTGGTCTAGAAACAGTTCTACAGAAGGAAGTGTATTATAGGCTCTACAACTGACGGTGTTGCAAGCTGGACATCGAGGGAGGGGAGGTGGCTTTTTTGAGTGAGGAAATGAGACTATTAAGAGATCTCTGGTTGTGTACAAGTGTATGTAGGTACAGAGAGAGGGAAAGTAAATAAAATGAAAAAGTGAGGATTATTGGATTTCAACAGAATGTGATATTGTAGTCAAAAAAGCAAGTCGGTCGGATATTACAAATGGAGATCGGTCTTCACTGCGCATCAATAAGAATGCGTCAATACCATCAATATAGTTGGTACTATCAACAGCACAATATAACGAATTTGTTCTAATTTAAGCAGGAATTTTACGAGTAAAGAACAAATCAACAGGAAAGTATACAACAAGTAAAAATTACATATAATTTGTAAACTTAAGTAATTTACCACTTTACTAAATACAATAAAACATGCATAATTTAAATCCACGATAGATGAAAATCAGAAATTCAAAAAGTAAGAAACAAAATCCAGTAGTGTAGACAAATACCAAAATATAAAAAGAAAACGGAATGTGACAAAGAAAATGCTAAATTTTAAAAAGTATTACTTTTTTATCAGAATTAAATATTTCATCATAACAATATATATTAAAACGAATAAACTGCATTTTTTAACTCCACCGCAGTCAATGCAATAGTTAACGGTATTTCAAATTTACAACGGTCAATATGCTGAATATAGCCTAGCATTAAAATTTTCAAACATCTGAGACAACAAGTCAAGTTTGTCTTCAGAATAAATATAAGTCAATATAAGTATTAAGAATTATAAAGTATTAATTAATTCATTAATGATTTAGACGCAAAACATAAGAGTTCAAAGTACTACTTAATATTAAATAAAACTTTGCTTATAAGACTGTTGATTTAGATTGTAACTAATGATGAATTGCTGTGCATAGAAATTGTGTGTTGTATCTCACAATCATACTATTGTATTTATTACTTCGGAATACCTTGTCAAAGCTATGTAGGCCACCAAAGCATTTTACTAAACATATTGCACATCACAACGAAAACGAAGACGTCAATAATGAAGCCCTATCTTTTTTGTTAAAGAAAAAAATCTTTTTTTTCTCTCTCAAATATACCTATTTAATTAAGTTTGACTTTGACTATGGGTATTAACTTTTTGTTTTGTTTTAAGGAAGCATAACGTCTATAATATACTGTAGATGGAAATGATGTATCTTTCTTACGTAAATTCACTTTTTCACAGGGCCCGCAATTACTTTCCTTTCAACGGTGGGTGTTCCTCGCATTATACGGGATAAGGAGGTGGAGACAAACATTAATCCTTTTGTTGAATCCGACCACTTCTCAGCTTACATTGATTTGAACATCGATTGAATTTAGATGGGAACAAACTATACCTTGTATACCTTAATGAGGTTGACGTATACTATTACACACTGTACGACGTCTCAACATTCCCAAGTTAAAGGATAAAACTATAAGGAGTTGACATTTTTCAAGAGAAGGCTCTTATTGTAGGTCTATATTATAGTGTAGCGCTTGAATAATCGGGCGGTGTAGCTCAAAATAAAAGGAGGAATCTTTGTAAAGAGATCCGTGCGCAATATGAGATGATACGTAACAAGTGTCCATCATTTAATAATGCAATGGGTGCGCAACATAAATGCAATTGTATTTTGTCGCCATGTCAACGTCAACGATAATTAAATAAGTATTCAATAAATTGCAATCGATTTACAAGTATAACCAACTTGAAAATATTTATAGGAGCCTGTAACAATAAACATGTTCTTTTTCAAATGTACATCTAATTATGCTTGTACAAATATCAATATCATTAAGCAGACCATTAATAATCTGTTCATAAATTTAATTGAACGATCTTATGACCTTTACAAGGGACAATTCTCATTACTTATCACTTGTATGACATTGGACACAAATAAAGACACGCATGTTATGTAATTCAAAAAGCAGATGTATCTCAAGCAATATATAAACAGCGGATATTTGCGTTTTGCTGAAATAATCTAAACTAAAGAAGACCGTAGAAATTGCATGCCATCCGTGTATTGGAGGTACAGATGGATGTAATCTGACTCACTGCATTAATGCAACATAATATGTGTTTATTTCTGTTCGGTGGACGAACATGCAAATGCAGATGTATATAAGCGTAGGCCTACTCGTTTACTATAGAAGTTGCCGTAATAAACCACACCCACGTTCCCTAATTCATTTGCTTATTATAAATTTATTGTTTAATTTATCATAAAAATGCGAGTAGTGTTGTTAGAACGATTTTAAGGTAGAAAATATTAGACTCATAATTATTAAAGTAAAAAATTACGGTATTCGATAAATAACGTAGATAGTGTAGAATTGTAGAAAGCTTAGCAATATATCCAAGAAATGTAAACAAAAAACCTGAATAATTAAAATGCATTGACCTATTTTAGCATAGTGTGCATTATATATAAATTATGAGATTATTGCAATGAAATAAAACGATAACATTATGTTCATGAAATATTTAAGTAATCCATATAGTTTCTATTATCAATCTAATCGACTTTGATTCATATTGAATCAATAAATATATCAATATATCAACAAAACAAAAAAATCAAAAAAATTAAAAACATTACTCACATATAGAGAAACGATAGCACGGTCAGCCTCCGATTAAAATGTGTGCCATCCTTAATGTAAGCACAATATCAACACAAAGTACTATCGCAGGGCCCATGTTAAAAAAACGGTTATGGGTAGGTAACCAACATCTACATTATAAACAGAGATAATTGATTAAAATGAATCTATGTGAAATGAATTATAAAATTCTGCAAAATGTTCAGTTGATCAAAAGGTAACAGAAAAACTTAAGTTTTTAATTGAATTCTTCCTCTGAAGTTTGAGTATCACCACTCTTCTAAACTGTTGGTAGTAGTCCGAGAGCCAGCAGTGGCTTTCTCACTTCTTCAATTGCTTTTTGATATGTTTGTTTGGTTACCCTTAAAACATAATTATGTTTAATACAGCAGTTTTTTTAAGGTTCATAAATGTTCAAATGTTCTCCTAAATGTAGTACACATAATAAATTCTCGTTACTTCCTTTTATTTTCTGTTCTGTCAACTTTGATTCTCTTTGGGGCGGGATCTAGAAGCTGCGTCTTTCTTCGTAGAAATCTTATAAAAATAATTGTTATAAACTAATATTATAATATTAAATAAAAACAGAAAATTGTAAGAAATTTGTAGAATAACCACAAAGCTGCAAGTAAATCGCAGGTTGTACCAGCACCGACATAGAGGGATGCTCGAATCTGTTCGGATACAAACCACCACCACTGCAGCGTGTACACAAACCAGCCCCTTTCAACACTCCTTCTCTCAACTATACAAAGCGACACCCAACAATAACAACAACAAGAAGAACAAAGGAACGTCCCCGCTACCAGCCTCCACTCCAGTCACTCCACTTACCCGCCTTGGTCAGCCGCTGACCGCTGCTCTTCTTGGACTTGGTGAAGTTGAAGTTGGCCGGGGTCACGTCCATTCCGGCCTTCTCGGGGCTGAACTCGAGGATCCCCGCGCCCGACTCGTCCTCCGATGAGCCTCCGCCCTGTGCATCCTCGGGGATGCCCCCACGCTTGCCCGCCGCCAGGTGTGAGTGAACGTGTGGGTGCGCGGCGTGGTGCTGGTGCTGGTGGACCACTCCGCTGCTGCTGCCACCGCCGCCTGCTGTGTGTGGGGTGGGGGGGGGGGGGGGGGGGGGGGGGGGGTGAGGCGGCTCGGTAGATACTTATTATATGATGGAACAGTGGAACAATTAAATAGACAGGTATTGACGATATTTTATAACAAATTATGAAAATAGATTTCAATCTAAATTTCATAGAAGAAATTTAATAGAGAATTGATTAATAATGTTTGTGTATAATTAATGAATCAAACAATAATTCATTCAACTTTGAGTAAGTAAAACAAGTCCAATGTTTATGCTTAATATCCAAACCTATGAGATGTTTGCATAATTTCAAAAAATTCACAAGAATACTTATCAATACTATATTAAAATCCTGCAAAATTGTCCAGGATCTCGTAACACAATTGAAAACTAATTATAAATCACTATCATATATTTTGTTAGACGTGTGTTCGAATAAATACATTTATGCAGAAATAGTGGTATCGGTTCTTCTATATTGAGGCTCTAAGCTAAAATTCACCTCAAAACTTTCACATAAATATTGTCACTAAAAATAGCTTATATGTTTCTAAAAGTTTTATTAACAATATATTTTAACACAACGCGCCAATTATAGTTTTAAAATGCTTATAAATTAAAGACTATTCCAGCATTTCAAGAATGTTTTAATAGAATTCTAACCTAAACTACATTATAGCAGTTAACATAGGTGCGAGAGTTGATCTTCCGCTTTATGTGGTTTCATGTAACATAAAAACAATTATTATAAGAAATTTTGAAATAATGTTTGTTACATTTGCAGTTGTTGCAAAATTTCAGACAACGCCCAAAACAATACAAGCTATACCGACTTCTTAACGATTTTGATTATGAAAATGACATTTTTAGACGACGATATCAAAATAACAACAAACATTTTAATTGTATATTTTTTTATAATTCGTATAATTTAATCAAGTATTAAATGCACATTAAACTATTCATTTTCTTATTAAACAAAGTTTAAAATAAACTATTTAATGATTGTGGTAGATTGAATTGTTAAAATACTTTTGTTATGCAATATTGTTGGTAATGATGTTTATAATAAACAATTATTCTAATAACTCTTAATGTATATATTTAAAACATATGTATAATATCAGTCACCTTGATTTAGAAAGATCTGTGTAAACCTGTTTTTTAATATCCACAACAAAAAATGTTGACATGATAACACCTACATTTGTATCTTTAAAAAGGCTAAAAAGAACGACAATTCAATTAATTCATTTCAATTGGAGCTTTCACTCTCGTTAGCTTTGTTTTATAACCCACATTATTGTAGTTTCAATCGTATATTTTAATTTGACTGAATAAATAATATAACGCCGTCTAGTCTTTTTGTTTTAGTAATAGTAAATGAACACATTCTATTCAAATCCTCCACATCACCACAAAACTAATAAAAAAGAGAACTAGAAATTATTAAAGCGACTCTAAATTTTATCATAATATCAGAATGGTTTAAGAAAAAATCAACATTTATGACTAAACTCCAGAAAGGTCAAACAAAAAGAATGAGTTATCATTGAACCATAAATATTATTTGTTAAAAAAATTACAATCATAGCTTGTACTCTATGCAAAACAAGTCTTGAGTGATAAGATGGCAAGTCAAACCTTTGGATTTAAAAGACAGTCTTACAAATCCAAAACAGCATAAGAATAATTGGGTACAGGCTCGATAATAAAGAAAACACGTATAACAACTGATATGTATAATATAAAAGAGGAGAAAAAATGACTATTTAAACAATGATGCGGAACTTAGGACCCTCAGCGGCAGTTCACCAGTTTGCGTGCGCGCATCAACACCATCACTATTCCCATAGTTTATTACCTAATTAATAAGGCTATAAAAAACCACGTAAGCTGTAGTGGAATTTAATAAGTTTGAATTGCATTTACATTAGGAAGTTATATTATCATCACATTTGAGCCAAGTATTACTAGATTTTACTTATACAATGTATAGTGGCCATTATTGGTGCCTGTCCCTGCATGACACATAATAGCAAAAATAGAATAATTAAAATTATATAAAAAGAAAATGAGGTTGAACAACATACAGACCGTACACATTTACTAACTCTACCAGATCGAGTGGTAACAAATCGATTAAGCAAAGTGCACAAAGTTACAGGATGGTGGTGAACTGCTGTAGTCTGTGTATATTGGTTATCCATAAAACAATCTTATCAATAATTTGTGATGTAAGAAATAATTGGTTTAATAGAACTATTCACTTTTTCTGAAATATTTAAACAATAAAATTGTTCATAAATGAATTTGAAATCTACATGACAATTTGTTAAGACCAGCAAAAATAAATGTAGGAGCATCATTAGCTGATGTGTTAGTATTATCACTTAAATTACAGAGATGTAAAAAATCTGAATGAGCATCCTGCTGGCTATAATTGTCAAAGAAAGATTCTAAAACAATTATTAATTTGTAAGAAGCTGTTCAATCTGTTATTAGAATTGTTTAATTAGTTAATATTATTCAACACAATATCCACAATAATTTTTAAATCACGCTCGAATTTCATTTTATAGAACTATTTTCGCACTAAAACTGTTAGGAAAGGAACACTTTAACCTTTTCAAACGAATTAGAATGTTATCAACTTTTTAATAAATTTATGTCAAAACCTTAATCAGATATCGACTTTTATTTTTCTATATTATTCACCAGTAACCTGACATTCTTTCCATTTCAAAACATGAGTTCGGTGCAACTTGAGATTAACTTCGGCAACATTATTGTTTCATCAATAGTTTAAATAGTTTATTATTCTTATACTGACTGAGAGTACACATAGGCCTATTATATATTCCTGGATAGTTATAAAGAATACGTTATTTCTATTAGGATAACCTTCAGTCAGATTGTATTCAATTTGAGAGGTGTATTGTCTTCTTTAAATAATATCAGTAACTTCTGCAACAAACTGCCTTCTCGATTGAGAAGAGAAAATAATCACGCCTGAATGTAACCAAAAAAAATTACATTCATTTTATTTTTATTCCTGAAAATAGATATAAGTCCATGAGTCGCACAAGTGTTGAATATCACTGCGAAAATACATGTCCATCACAATTAATGCATTAATTATTAATCTCTCAAGTGTTATAGATTGCTGAATGGATCTTCGTGCTTCCACAATACTTGAACGAACTGCGAAACACGGATGTTTTGAATGGCAGTTCAATTCAAACTTATCTTGGAAGCATGAAAAATAATACAATATCTTACTGTCCTCTATAATTTCTTTAAAATGTATCCTTTTTTCGCACTAGTGCATTCATTATATTACTGCTTTCATTTGATATGCATTAACAACAGCATAACTTTTAATAGTATAAAAACGTTAAAATAATTATCAGACATTTCATCAGCTTTAGACAGCTTCGTAATTCATAGAAATGGAAATGATACAGGAAATAAACACAATTATAAGTTTTAGCTAGTCTGATGACTTAGATATTAGAAATGTAAGGTGAACGTTACAAATAAACATATCTGTTCAATAATAGTTTGGCCGTCGATTTTTTACAACATTTTCAGAATTTATAACTCAAAATGAATCATAAAAATTTGAAATATTATTTAATTACAAAACAGATGGAAACCTTACAACAACATCATTTATCTCTATCCATCCATTGCATCACCATGTCAACTAACAGCACGATAAGCATAGACCTATCTCCTTATTTAACCCACCTGCACCACGAATGGCACTCATGGTGGTAATAGTGGGCCCCTCCTTCTCCCCAATCGACCCCCCCTCCTCAATCGACTTCCGCCTACCGCCAGCAGTTGACGCCGCGGACGCCACCGCCCCACCGGCCCCCCCTACGACGCCGCCGCCGCCAAACGCTCCTCCAGCAAGCAGCGTGACCGGCCGGGGCGATATGGACTGCTGCGTGGTGACGAGCCCCCCTCCGGTCTTGCTGCGCTGTGAGTGGCTGCGGGAGGGGGCGGTCATCTGCAGGTAGAACACCGAACAGCTGCCCTCGTCGGGGCCCCCCTCCGGACCTCCGTTGCCATGACAGGCGACCGCGCTGGCCGCCCGACTACACGAGCGTGGCGACATCACGGAGAGTCGCTCCTGATTGGTTTTGGAATTTTAAAGAGGTCAGGAGCATATTGATTAAAAAACATTGAATACAATCGCTATTTTTTTTGTATTTGTATTTTCTGTATATTTTATACGTTTTTAAAAACCACATAATTATTAATTCTTGATATCTGTAGTTTAAATGTACCACCAATAGTTTTTTTTATTCATTTTCACAGCTCTCATCTTTCACCCTATATCTCTAACTCACTATTATTTTCACTGTAGTTTTGAAAGTCTAACTGGTGATATTACATATTTATTATCAATTTATAGCGGAATGTTTAGTAATATATTTCAATATTAGATTAAACAAGAAATTTAAGTAAATATATTTTCTGCTTGAATTAGATATTACGGATTATAAGGCACAAATGATACAGATAGCATAAAGTTATTATAGTACATAAAAGTAATATAATAAATTATTAATTTTGTTTGATATAATATACTGAAAAGAATAAGTTGTGGCATGACATTAGATAATTATCAACGAAAAAAATTTATTATTAAAATTCGGTCAGAAATTTGCCAAAGAAATGGTCTATAAACCATCACATCATGAGCGAACATAACCAACATTAAATGCATTAACTTGGGAAATTAATCAAATATTCCATAGTCAATAAAAATCTCATTAATTCATCACTTATCTTCTTAGATGGCTCCTTGCACTTTCTACATTATAATATGAAGCCACATCCAATCGGATAGTTCACGTAAATGTATTCAACTACATATTATTATGCTATATACTACACTGGTGATATTATGTATAACTTCTGGATGTTAATTATGATCAAAATGGCGCCAAAAGAATGCTGCGATACAAGTAAACGAAACATATTATACATTTATTAATTTCCGATGTTTAGAGCAAATGACCTTTTCAACTGTATTAATAGAACAAGTATTAATCCTTCTACAGTTATAAATGTACTGCAAAAAAGTATAAACACATATATTCAAACCATTAATATTCAGTGTAATGTTCAGTGTCAATATCAATATATATATTAAAAATAGATGTTCACAGTTTTTCTACAGATTAATTATTCTCTAAAGGGGTGGTTATTAATTGAGGATAGATATTAATCTGGTCGACTTTTTATTATTGTGGTTAATTTGAAGGAGAGAGAGTTGCTTGTTTATTTATACCTTTATTATGCATCTATGCGACTGTATTATATTTAGTTAATATTCAAGGCCGCATGAAAACATCCACCAAATAAAATATTATTTGTTTATATCATAATAATTTTTGAATTAATCAATACAAACAACTTACGATTTACAATGAAATAAATCATATTTCATTCCATAAAGAGCAAAAGCATATATTATAAAGGAAGAACATTTATTTAAAAAACAACAAAATTTACAAATTGATAACTGAAACCAATTTATCAATTTTCAAAATTCCACAATTTGCGGAGCAAACTTTACTTACTTGTGATGATTTCAATCAGAATTTCATTGTAGCACACTATAGTGTAACATTAATAATATATAACATATACAGTGCTGCCCATATGTATTTAGATGCTGAATTGGTTCAATTTAAGTTACGTTTTAATTTAAAAAAACAGCTAATTAGTCAATATTAAAACACAAGAAGAGTCCATCGTAAAAGGATTATTAATGGTTATCTAGTTGAGTTTACTCAGTAACAATAAAAAAATGCTTTCAATAGATTATTTTGTAAAACAGGTTTTAAATGAAATAAAACCAGCACCGGGAAGGTTATATTGAATAAAAATGATCGTGCTCAAAAAGATGAACTAAAATACGTTTACAAATTATTGCGTTATTAATTGCGTACTTTTATAAGAAGCAATATTTATGCGAACAATTTTTGAATTTAGATTTAAATTTATATTAATTTATTTTATAATAATTATTTCTCAACCATTTAAACGTATTTCTTTTTCCTCTCTTTTCAAATTTAAATATATTTTTTCTTTCAGTCTTTCCCGTCTTGTCTTTTGGTTTATTTGGTCTCGATGTCTCTCTTTTTTATTTTGGTTTCCATATCCAAAAATGATTACGATGTTGTTATATAGGTATATATAGTGTTCATTTAATCGTGAGAACGTCACCACGAATATATTACATAACGGACGCAGGCTTCCAAATCTACCGTGTCTTATATCCTAGTATAGGTTTCATAGCAATGTAGAACAATATATAGGCATGCAATAGATACAAATGCAATTATACGAGCATAAACTCGAACACAGCTAAACTAAAATATATTAATTTATATAACCAATCTTAACTACAATAATAAACATTTAGTCTTTTTCCATATTTATATGACTATGCAAACATTTAATGAAACGTTAAAATAAAATACTATAGTATTGTTACAAAAATGGATAATAATTATTGTTGATTCATTGTAAAAAGTTAAATTGCTTTACAATCACGAAATAAATATTTTTGTAGTATTTATATAATGATCGCTCAACTGCACTGATATCTAAATAATTTTTATAATAATCTAAATATACGCTCACTAATTAGATGCAGCAGATACAGCGTTCGTCCATAGGATCACAGAATCATTGAACTACGGCAAACAGTCATAACTGAAATGTCAACTAGTTGAAATAAATGTTCAAAAGTTCGCAACATTTACCACTAATTGAATCAATTTAATTTAAAAATAACAAATTTTCAAAAAAAAACTTTTCACATTTTCTCAAAATATCAATATTTTTAGAGAAACGGCTCTTTGTCATATTATAGTGACAGAACTACAAATAATTACACATTAACTTAACTAAGATAAAACAAAAAGCTCACATCTCTCAGATCAAAGGTGATCTCCAGCGCCTGGGAGAAGGATTTGGAGAACTCAGGATACATGTCCAGCGTCTCCAGTAGGTCGTCCCGGTGGATCTTGTGCAAGTCGCAGTAGGTGAGCGCGCGCACGTTGCACTTGGCCTTCCCCGTCGTCTCGAAGATGCAGGGGTGCTCGCCGAAGATGTCGTCCTTGCCCAGGATGGCCACGATGTTGTCGCTGCTTAGGATCTCGATGGATCCCCGGGCGATGAAATAGAGCGCGGAGAGAACGTCGCCCTTGTGCACCAGCGTGTCCCCCGGGGGGACATGGGTCGTCTTGAACTTGAGCGAGAGGGTGCGCAGGCAGCCCTGGGAGGCCTCTGCAGCGGAGAGGGGGGGGGGGGCACGATCATTGGAGATTGGTTACATAATACAGATGCATAACAGGTGCTAGATCATCACATTATGCTTTTTAAAAAGCCGTAAGAAACCACATTCGAGCGAAATACAACGATTCAAATTTCCAATCAATAAATAATCAATTATAATCTACCTAAAGGCAATATTGAAAATTTAATCTTCAGAAAAATAACAACAGATAAAATCAATAAATCATCTAATAATAGTTTAAAATTCTCTCAGAATTTGATCATTTAAACTTTGCTGCACTCGGGACAAGTGACTGATCTTCATCGCAAATAAATAAAAAAATAATTATTACAAATATTATAGGAAGGGAAATTAAAACTTAATAGTAGGTGAATCAAAACTAAATTAAGTATTAACAAAAAAATTAACATTAAAATTAAGCAAATTGTATTAAAAAAACTAAAATTTATATTTTCAAACTTTAGAAAAGCAAAATTAACTAATTGATTTGATAAATGAATCACATAAAATTGGCCAATATAGCTCGTTATAATCTGTACGTGCATATTCTTGTAAAGGTAAAAAAATTATATATATGATTTTAATGTACAACGATAGATTTATTCTTTTGCGTGCAGTAAACCAATGTGCTGTCACTAAAAGATCAGAGCACATACATGGGCAGACCTAGCTCAAGATTATAGGATAACAAAATGAATTCTGTATGTATAGAACAGATTGAACGAGTAGGAAAGGTAAATCTTAGTTAAGAACGGACCACTAAAATCAATAAAATCACAAGAAATAGACAGCCAGGTACCTCGGAAGGCCGGACAGTTATTGAGCAGCATTCGGTTGAGGTGGAGACAGATGTCAGCCTGGAGACACTCGGGGAATCCCTTGAGCACCATGTTCATGTCGATCCCGTTGGTGTAGCTCCAGGCGTGTTGGAAGAACTCCTCGAGCCGCTGTCTGAGCGGGTTGGGGATCTGGTGGAATCGGATGAACTCCTTCACCCGCAGCATCTGGGTGTGGTAGCGCGCGGTGCCGCTGTAGAGGCGCTGGATGATGGCGCTCACGTTGCCAAAGATGCTGGCGTACATGAGGGCTGTTGCCAGGGGCGACCGGACTAAGAGTTAAAGAAGCTTTCTATTTGCTTTACTTAAGTAATGATTTTTGATTTACCGAATATGAATGAGTGACAACGGAGTACACTAAATAATTAAAAATTGTTTTATGCATAATTTATTATATTATGCATCAACATATTATATTTAGAGAGATTTCGATCATATTTTATGTAAAATAATTTACTTATTAAAATTTTAAAAATACTGAACCATTTTTAAAAATATAAATGGATCAATTTTGTCCGAAATTTTTTAATGATCTGCATATTTAAGAATATTTTCATAACATCTGAGAACATTTTAGGACCTGAAGATAACACAAATAAAAATAACCTATAAAACGTTATAAATAAAATATTGTTGAATATTATAATATATACATATATAAACATATTCAGTAGCATTAAATTCGAGTAGCAGGTTTAATAATATAACATAGTTTATATAATAATTGTGCATAAAATACAATTTATATTTAAATATCGATATTTGTTTGTTTATTTTTTTAGTATTTATTGAGATGTCTTGATTAATTAAAAAATAATACGTTTATAGATCTCTCTTATAATTTGATGTAGGGTACTTCTTTAAAAATAAATAGGATTTTTTTTATTACTTTACAAAAACTGCAATCAAACAAAATTAAAATATGTGTAATGCTGTCTACCAAAAGAGATCCATAACATCAAATGCGCAATGTTTGGATAAAAGGAATAAATAATGAACACAATGTCTATTAGGACATTAATTTGTTAGCCATGTTATAAACCACCCAACACAATCAATAAACTTACATCCAATAAGCATGACACAGATGGAGAACACCTTCTCCAGGTTGGTGTTGGGACTAACATTCCCGAAGCCAACCGAGGTGAGACTGGAGAAGGTGAAGTACAGCGCTGTGATGTACTTGGACCGGAGATCGGGCCCCGACGTGCTCTGATTGGTGTAGGGCTGGTGTGTGTGCTCGGCCAACTGATCCAACCAGCCGATTTTATTGGTAAGCTTGGGCCGCTCCATGTTCCCTATAGCATACCAAATGCAGGCCAACCAGTGGGCGATCAGCGCGAAGGTGGCCATCAGTAGGAGCAGCACTGCGGCGCCGTACTCCGAGTATCGATCCATTTTGCGGGCTACGCGAACCAATCGGAGGAGGCGAGCGGTTTTGAGTAGGCCAATCAGAGTTGTTGTCTGAACAAATATGAAACAAAAGGAGTTTAGAAGGTTGAAACGCGACGTTATGACTGCAGTTAATTAGTGTAGTAATTAAATAATACTGTAAATATAGAACAGTAAAATAACAGAAAATTTTAAAGAATCAATAATAGGCCTACTATAATAGATTTAATTTTCAATTTTAATGATGAGAAAATAGATTATTGGTGTCAGAACACTGTTTAAGGGTATTAAGGAAGTATATTTAATACGACGTTTCGCGTTAAG
>JAUZND010034948.1:0-22162 GCA_034780555.1 Coelogynopora nodosa
TTCAAGGCAGACAAAAAACGCAATGGATCGACAACATCAAAAAGTGGCTGAATATGGACGCAAGAGAGGCTGGAGCCATGGCTAGGAATCGGTTGGGATTTCGATATGGTGTCATCAACGCGCTGGAAGCGTACGATACTTGACGACGACGAGTATAATAATATGTAATGACTTTATAATGGATCCGCGCCTTATTTGACAAAAAATACTTGAAAATGTTGAAAATAGTCTTTTATTAGTTTTAGAGTTAGTTTTATTAGTATATTAATCAATTTTGATTTAATGGACTGTAATGCGGTATTTAATTAATAACTTTTTGAATTAGTAAAAAATTATATTACTTTATATTATGAAATTTTATAATCATCTAAAATAATCATTAAAAAATGTTAAATGATCAAATTGATCGAATTTGATTTAGTCAACTTATTTCATATATATGAATGAAATTGCAGAAGTAATTAAATGTCTATATATTACATCATAATTACATCATATGTCCAATGAATGCCTAACTAATCATATTACAGCATATATGTCCAATGAATGCCTAATCATATTACATCATATGCCCAATGAATGCCTAATCATATTACATCATATGTCCAATGAATGCCTAATCATAATTACATCATATGTCCAATGAATGCCTAAAAATTGTTTCCACAATTATTATTGATCGAGCAGATCTTTAAGTATTGTCTTGCAAACACCCGCTGTTGAAAGTATAAACACCTCGCCAGCATTACACTGATTTGTATACGTGTGACAAAATTCAATAAATTTCCGCGGCCCCAAATGTGTATTAACTTCCGACGCGCCTGGCATAAGTATACATGGTAGTATACGCTTCCTTCTTTTAATAAATTTCGATTAATTAGCTATTAATAAGAAATATTACCAAAATCAAAAATAAATAAATTACAATTGGCTTATAATATTTTAAAAATACAATGAAGATCTGTCCAATATAGAGGTAAACGAGCTAAGCAAAATTTGTAATAACGTTACATAAAGTAAATAAGTATAAAGCCGAATATATTTGGTTACATTCGTATTCGTAAACTTATTATTGTAGAGTTATTTTTAAAATAATATCTTGTCGACATAGTCAAGAGTAAGTTGTCTTTCAAGCAAAGCATGTGACCATAAATAAATACCCACTTTGACATTTATTTAACATTAGCCTGTATTGAAACATTAGCCATTATGTCTACATTACTAATTTTTGCATTAAGTCAGTATTATTTTCATCTTTTGTTTTCAGAATCAATAAAAGTGGATATATACCCACTCTATAAGTATTTTTAAACAATTATACATTTTTTGATGGTATACATCAAAACCAGAGAAAATATTTATTAACGTTTATTAAACAAAAAACTATTGTATTATAGATATTAGTTTCTCCCTTTCAATTAATAGCCTAAACGTGATTGTACATATAAATGCATAATTAATTGATTGATAAATATGTTGAACTCTTATGAACCTAATAGAATTTATGAAGTCAATTGAACTAAAATAATCCTAAATAATTCAATAATTTCAAGACATATATACGCGCACCCAGATTTAAAAAGTTGACTTTCGTTAGTGGTATATAGCATGTGATTATATGTTTATTTTTACGCTATTTAGGTTGTATTGAAGCTGTACCTATTTATATTGCCTTCAAAAAGGAAATGTCACGAAAATGACGAACTTAAAACTTTTTTTTTTTTTATAGCAACTTATCTTTGTTTATTTAGATGTATTGCTGGTCTTTCTAAGTAAAGTGTCATATATAGAAATGAAAATGTTGTTATACTTTTCGTTAAAAAGTTTATAATAATGATATAATGTTGCCAAAATATACAACTTCTAAATGTTATTAATTTTTAATCTTACCCTTTGATTTTAGAAACGAATAATTTTTTAGATGAGATGAGAAAATGTATTATTACGCGATGTAATTAACTACAAAAACTGCATAAATGACGACCGCAGTTAGTTCGAACAAAAAGATACCCTACAATACGCTACAATACGCTACATCAATCCGCATTGCAGCGTCAAGCTCCTAACAATTTGCATTTTAAAATAATTTCACTCAATAGTTAAAATCTTAAATGTCCCATATAAATAGTTATGAACTGCAGTTTGTATAGAACTTGTAAAAATATATGGAATCGAAATGGCTACGGCAATATCTCCTTATTATAATCAATTTGAAATTATAAATAATTAGTCCAGACCCTAAAGGGTCGTCCGTTTCACATTTTATGAAAGAAGCAAGAGACATAGTATATGTAGTTTTCGAAAAACAATGTTGTCACTTTCTATTTCCGTGCAAACATTGATTGGTGACGTCATCAAAATATGGACGTCCAATCAGCATTTAGTTCACTATTATCATAAGAAGGAACCATTTTAGAGCATATAAATGTATTACGAACATATAGGAAGTCACCCTTTGTGTGTCAGAAAATGACCTTAAATCATAATATTAGTCATTCTAATGATCTCTATGGCCCAAATTCCAATATGGCGGATTATAAACCGAAACTAGATCATAACTTGTAAACAGAGCATTTTAGAGCATATAAATGTATTACGAACATATAGGAAGTTACCCTTTGTGTATCAGAAAATGACCTTAAATCATAATATTAGTGATTCTAATGATCTCTATGGCCCAAATTCCAATATGGCGGATAATAAAGCGAAACTGTGTAATAATACGTATTGTAAGTTAAAGAATGATAAATCGAAATAAAATCAAATTAAAAATCTACTTTTTATGTTTTTTACGTTATTTAGTTATGCTATAATAAAAATGTCATTAAATCATAAAGATAATGATATAAAAATGTCCGAATGCTGTATATCTAAGGTAATACAGTATCAATTAAAAATATCTTTCAATTATAGTAAATTTCATAAACTTATATATATCTGGCTCTGGATATCAAAAAGGAAAATTTTCCTATTTTTTTGTAATTATTTTTAATTATTTTAAATTGTTGTTTTAAATTTTATTTAAATTTGATCTTTACATTATATATTCTTTCAAAATAAAACATTTATGCATGGTATCAAAATAGTGATTTTTAATTTTTTATATCTTTTTAATTTTATATTTATAATTTTTAATGAAAAATGATATTTCCTATTGAAATAATGAATTTATCTGTCTCATAGTAATAGAAAATACATTAATCATTCGAAGGAGATGATTGATGTTTTTTACTTACATTAACAGCTAATTAATAGACTAATATTAGCTATACGGTTTAGTGAGAGATTTTAGTTATAGAAATTGCGCAAAATAGACAATTTATACTAAAGTATTTTTTTTAAATCATACTGAAATATATATACATTGTGTATGAATAATTAAATTGACAAATAATAAAGAAAAATACTTATAAATCATATTGAATTTTTAATTTAAAATGTAGAGAAATAGATGTATGCATAGCTTTTTATTAATTTCAACGTAATTTTGCATTTATAACGTTATACACATATTGTACTTTGCAAGAATCAAGCATTTTTATTTATTAAACAAGTTTAGTATAAAACAGACACTGTGCATAAGCAGTGGTTTAGAAATTATTTGAATCTTTTAAAAGTGGTTCTTAAATAAAAATTGCTAAAGCAAAATAAATTATTTAATAAGAAAAAATATATAAATTTGTAAACAAGTCTCCTGTTTTAAGAATTATTTAATGAAAAAATTAATATAATAATTTAGATGTACACACAAAGTTTTTATACTTTTTAAAGATTTTTAATAAATGTAGTTTGTACTTCTTTTTCTATTTATTAAAGTTAAAATTAAATTTAAATGGATACCTCATGTTAATTTTTTTTATATCAGTGCGGTTCAAACGACACTTTAATTTAATATTTTTATTTTTAAATATAACATTATTTAAATTTTACATCTGATAATAATAATCTCAAAAATAAGAACAAAAATATACAATTACTGTAACATAACATGATGAAAGAAACAACATTTAGAAGCATGAGTAAATGGTTAAGACGTTATGTTTTGACCTTTTTGCGGGAAATATTTTCGACATCATTTATATTTATATAATTATATCAATTATAATTATATTCAATTACATAAGTTATTAGAAACGTTATATGATTTAAATATTTACTGACAACATTATGCAAATGAACCGTTGTGAAGTTGTGTTATCCTTTCTGATGTGAACCGTGGATAGAATCCACCCCATTTGATAAGATGGAAACTCATTTTATAATTATTTTATGGCAAAGATATTAAATGTATAGACGACCAAGCAGTCCACATATTTGGTTAAAAATAATTTTGCCAAACGTAATAAAGCTCTCTTTTGCTGAAGAGAATTCATCAAAACAACAGCTGTTTTACAGACTGTCGTGTAAAAATGATATTATTACGCACCTATATAAGAATGCTATCACTATTAAATATAATCAATATAATTGAGATGACGAACAGCTGTACAACTATTGATTAATCATTAAATATAAGCTAGCCATAGACATTGAATGCTTTTTATACATACAAATGTATCCAGTTTAATATATATTAAATGGTTCAATTATTTCCCTCCAAAATATAATCATCACCTTTTTGATATTTAGATATATGTAAATGAACAGACAATAATTTACAAAAATCGGTTAACAAATATCTTTATGAACACGAACATTACATATTTTTAACGGGTACACATTGAAAACGACACACTTAACTAATTCATATTTTACAACATCCGTAATTAAGCTAGCTCTTTAGTAATGTTTATTATATTACAAAATATATTTTTCGATAAAATAATAGATCAATCATATTTTACATAGTATTATTATAATTAATAATTATACAAATAGTAAATCGTACAAAATTAAAATCCATGTAAATATTTTCGTATTTTTAATTTTCCAAAAATGCACATCCTAAAAGTATGCCTTTATTAACTTATCTTAGTCATTAAATGTGTGGTAATAATTAACATTTCGATAGATGCATTCATAACATTCTTTACATACATTAGAAAAATTAATATCTATGATATCTTCACTCGAGCTCTACAGCAAATGTTTTTGAAGCCATCAACAAACTATATTTATGTATATAATGATATATACTAATATCACTAATACCCAAACCCTAACCATCACAGACATCAAACCAATATATATGTATATAAACAATTTATATTATATATTATGTACTGTATTATATTATATTTAATGATTACATATAGAGATATATCTATCCCAATCTGACAAATGCACTGCCTAGTTTTACTTTAAATGACTTTCATAAATCGTCCTTGAACTCAGCGGTGTACTCTTGATAGTTGATATTACTCTTTTATAATATTGAAATATTTTCGTAAATGCATGCCCACCATGCACATCAAAGTTATTTGATTATTTTATGTTTTATTTTTTCAAGTAAATAAATACATAATAACATAACAATCAAACCACTTAAACATGCAAGATAGAGTTCACAATAGATAGAAAGAAAAAAAACGTTTTGAAACATAGCAATTTATCTTTACACCTGTACCATCCCAAATATATGCAGTAAGAAAATGACCTTAGTCTTAAATGACCTAGATAGTTTAATAATATTACATAGCAGAATCAGGTATTACCAGTACAAGACACTAAAATATATTGGGCAGTTTGAAACAAAAAATTAGGATACGTAATTATCCATAGTTAATGTTCTTTTTTAAAGTATTAATGTAATTTTTGACTGACTGTTTTTAAAGATTTTTTATAGGGTTCTGTGGAATTTGTTCCATATTATGTGTTTTGTATATGTGTTCCACGTTATACCTTCAGATTACTAAAATCGAGATATTTTTGGAACTGCAGATGTACAGTTATCAATAATTTTACTCAAAAATACCTTTTTGTTGCCAACATTAATCGAAAACATTTGTATCTATGTATAACATAAAATGTACACTAATATATATGCTTATATATACTGCACTAATTTGGTTACTAAATCCAGTTTGGTACATTGGATGCGCACTATAAATACATTGCTATGAAAAACCTGATAATCAAAATTGTGGCATGTAATATATAAAACCAAAGAGAATTAATAAAGTGTAAATGTACAGTTGTGGTAGCTATTATACATATGTTATTGACTCATAGACTTATTAATTACACTTATAGTACTCCCAGATCGAACGTATAAAACAGAAAATACTTTTTATTATCCTCCGCGTATATTTTAATATATAGGCTACTTATAAATATCCATGTATTCACATCGTCGGCGACAGCTTCATATTAAAAATGTTTACAGCGATCTCAGTTAGAATACATAATATATGATTAATACATAAATAGTTAGACACCATGCAGTAAATTATATTGATTCTAACTACTTATCTTACTAAATAAATAGTTTTTCGGCATCAGAATAATGAATGATGTAATATTAATGATAAATAATAAAAATCGTAATAGGTATGTGACGTTCTTGTCAGCATAGATTGGTTATAAATAGTTAATTATTTATTATTATTATTAAACACATGATGTAACGAGCCATACTCTCATTGTGTTTTAATGATATAAAGAAATTGCACCGATTTAAACTTTTGTTTCATAGCCGCATTAATTAATATTCAAAGCAATTTTAGTTATTTAATATTGTATCCAACGTATAATTATTTTAATTACCTATATTGATTTACGTTTTATAATATTGACGAGGTGTTAGAATACATTTAATTATTTTTCATTATTACACTTTTGAAGCAATGCAAATATTTGTTACAATAAAATATAATTAAATTATTTAAAAAATCAAAAAGTATAAAACAGTATGTTCTATGACTAGACTGTATTAATATGATGTAAATATAATACAATTTTTCGGCTTCCTAAAATGTTTATATGTCGATTAATAATTATATTTTTGTAAAAATTACCAAGAGAAATTCTTTCAATCTAATTCATCCTGATGCTTGCAGCAGATTATATTTGCAAAACTCATACAATGACGAGTACATCAATTAAATTATAATATATTTTAACTCGGTTAAGAAAACATATAATCAAATCTTCACGATTAACCGTTCAACTGTACCTGGGCCGGGTCTATCTCGGCTACAATATACAAAAGTGGCGTATGTCATGTTAAACGTGTCCTTGTACTATATGTGTATACCATAATGAATTATTATGTAAATGCTGACAATATAATATTAAAAGGTGAAAATGTTTACGTAATTAAATGAAATCATGAATCGAAATTGATAACTAAAAATATATTAGGGTACATATATTACACTATATACAATATATGATCAAATATTGTAATAAAAATAAACAGTATATATTAAACATAAATATAAATACGCTTACACGCTCTTCAGGTACAATTTATTGAAAAAATAATAAGCTACGTTTTGTACGTCTTTATCAAGATTATCTAAATAATCGCATATATTTTCTATAATGTTTCTAACCATCCTGATATTATTATGCAATTTTGTTTCCTTCTTGGTTATTCGCTTTGATAATTTCTGGTTCTTCTTTTTTAGTCCTATTTTTTATTTGCTTTGTGCATGGTGGTGTTGAAAATTTGCTATTTCAATACATTATATCTGAACAGAATGTTACGTCTTCAATTCTAATTATATATAGTATATATATTTATATGTTGTGCATCAACTTATAAAATATAGTATAATTATTTATTTATTATATATATATAGTGTATAATAATCAATTGAGAGCTATTATACTGCATTCTACCTTCAGATAGTGTAATTGGTATCTTTTATGTTATTTAATATCATTTTAATTGATATATTAATCTTGGTATTTTCGACATTACTATTTCATATTCATCATTTACTTACATAACAAACGTTGTAGTATGTTTGTAATATAACAATCACATTTGGATATGTTAACGATCGTATTGACCATTTTCGCTAATGCTTGTATTGCTTTACTTACTTATATTGTCTGGACTAATAAACCCTAAAGATCTATCTCAAGAGAAGTAGGTAGCGGAAGAGGAGGGTTACATTGAATTAACACCTTTAAATTAGCTATTTTAATGTGAAACACTTGATTGGTTTCCGAAATGTATTTCTGCTTAATTCCGTTAGAAGTATGTGTAATAAAAAAATTGTTTAATTTCTTTCGCTGTCTGTATTTTAACGTAATCGGTTCACACTTTTAAGTCATAAATATGACAATTAATTTAATTTCATACCGAATCGAATTTTTAATTTTTTTAAAGAATATTAAGTTAAAATTACATATATTTTAAATTATTATATGGACGAACATAAATACATATTACAAAAAACTATATTTAAAATAAAAAATAATTTGTTTGCTTAAATTTTGTCACAGTGCTTTTTTAAAGGAAGTGTTAAAATAATACTGAAAATAGTATTTCAAAAATAGATTATTTTAAATCAATAAACACTTGAATTAAAACGATTGATTGAAACCTACTAAATTAATGGTGATTAAGTTCTAAGTGTTAAGTAAAAAAGTCGCTAAAACAATGCTCTGTCATCGATGTTTAGATAACATGTGTTAACAACCTAAAATACAGTCTATACAATTTATTTATTTAATCACATGATTGATGTGGTAAACATGACTATACACTTGACTTCAAAAAATCTAGTGTATAACATATATAGTTAGGGGCATATTTTCCATTAATCAAAAAAAGTAGAAAAAAACTACACCAAGCTCTTGCCATATTTTAATTAATTTCTTATCTAAAACGATAGGATTCAATTAAATCTTGTTTCAGAAAGACAAATAAAAGAACTATATGGGGGAAGAAGAATGAGCAAGCATATTCAGAAAGCAGAAATTGTCCTTTGTACATGTAGAAAATGAGGTTTGTTAATAATAAATTTCATTTCCCAGTGGAATATAATACAATGTGTAAATGTCAAAAGCAGAAAATCACAGAATCTAAAAGGATTAGAGATGAATGTTATTGAAGTAAATAGCCTTAAATACATTTAAGCATGAAGTTATATGAATAAATATATATATATATAGATTTAAGAATCAATTAAATGAATGAACGATTTTCTTAATATTTCAAATACATACTTTTATTGATAAAATATTTTAAATACCTGAAAAGTATTAATTATGATATAATAAATGACTATTGCAAAAATTATTTAATAATATAGTAAAATCTACTTCCTATGCCGCCTGTATCGATATTAAAATTTACTAAATTTGAAGTAAATTTAATCAATTATTTGAAATTATGTTAAAATTAATATTAAAACTATAGATTTTATTGACATTTGCGTTGCTAACGGATTTACTTCATTAAATCTACTTCATAAAATCTACTTTATTTACACCTTCCTAACAACTGTATGTCTGATTTATTGGTTTTAAATTCATATTGGTTTAGTATTTAGTTGTAGATTTTACTATACTGAACAAAATCGATTTATAAATTAACTTTAAAAATAGTAAGCTTCATAATTTATAAGTAAGCTGAGCGTGAGCGAAGCTTACTTTAAATTATTCAGCCTTACTATTTTTAAAGAAAAATCTCTAAATTGATTTTGTTCAGTATATAGTAATATGAATTTAAAATAATATTATAATAATAATTAAAACAATAAATATATTAAAATACCTACGAATAATAACAATAAAAAAATACGAAGCGGATATAAGCCAAAATGTTACTTTCGTAAACACAATTATTATTTCTGTGATAATAACAGCATAGTTCATTATTACTAAAATATATATAAAAAATAATAATTTAATAATCCAACACAAGTAAAAATAATGTTTAATGTATCATTTTTTTATAATGAAGGTCATTTCATTAAACTGGAAGATTGGACACATATGGGATAGTGAATATAAAATACAAGCCTATCAACGTCAATAATTCATCAAAATTTATCAGACAACTCAGTTGCCAACAAACAAACTCTAAAGCAGAATTATAAGCAGCCTTGTAAACACTGACGAGGTACTTTGCATTATTCATCATATCCAGCCAGGTAAATAATCTATTTCATTTTTCATAATATTACCTATAGGATATAACTATATCATCTGGTTAGTTCAGGATGCCACCAACGGAAACACATTTTGGCCAAACCGTGGTCGATATACAGTTTTTTTACACAATAATAATATCTCTTCACCTTTTTGCTATAATATTATATATAATATCTTAAACTGTAGACTGTAGAGAGAAAAAAACACCAGGCTTTTAGTCGCGTGTTCAAAGTGAGGTTGAGATATTTCTAGATCAATCGAATTTATTGGTATTAATCCGTGGCAGCTCTGTCAGTCAAGCGCCTTAGGCAGGGAAGACAAGTCTGGCTTTTGAGCCTGACCGGATCATGCTTCTCTAGGAGTTTGAATGGACCAATTTTTCTCACACGGTTCAGATCCGCTACGAAGAACGCTCCAGTGACTCCAGACAAATATATAACCAATCCCTTTTTGGTAATATTATGGCATGTCAAAATTGAATGAAGCCGCTGTTTCCTGACAGACTATAATTGATTGCAGCTGTATATTATATAATATTCAGTGCCGCTTTCTATCACTTATAAGCATAAGGGCCTATATATTAATTAGTAATGAGTAAATACGAAAACATCCTGCAGACTATAAGTTATAAATTAAGGATCTACATATAGACCTTCCATTAGAAATATGCACCGACCGCCCCATTTAACTGCTCCAGCTGCTTACGATCATGCATCCCATTTTAAAGGAGTATAAATTGTAATCACCAGAAATGCCAATAAATTAAAATCTATAAACAGGAGAAAAAAAATCAATGACTAAAGATTTCATAACAGATTAGAAATATTAAATATCGTTAAACATATTTATTACAAATAGATTTTATACTTTTTAGTTGATTTGGCGGATGGTTCCAGCATGAAATAATATTAAAAACGCAATAAATTAAGTTAATTTTATAAAGAGTGATTTATTTACATATTAATTCATTTTATAATTCATTTGTTAACATATATCGCCTTTTTAAACAAATCCAAATATTAATATTAATTAAATTCACCCTTAAGTTGTGTTATGTAATTGTAATAGCCTTGTGAATAATGATAATCACGAGAATCACGTTATACTTCATTATTGACGAGCAGAAACCGTTTTGAAACAAGTCCTATGTATATGCAATAGGATATATAAATTAATATATTATGAAGGATGTGTGTGCAAAGGACAGAATGAATGATTAAAAATTCCATAAATCTATGAAGCTTTCACTATATATGTTAAACTACAATTTCTTTGCTTGTCCAACCTATTTAATTCTGCGTATATATTTAACACAAATTAAATGCAGGTGAGAAAGGTTGAGCTGTAATGCCATCGACGTTTTCAGGGCATCTTTATAATATCATATTTTCCTGTGTATATTTTAACAAACAACTCAATCTTGTTGTATAATAATAAACAGTTTTATATGATAGTATATTATATACGATGACAACTGTTGACTCTTTATTTAGAGAAATATTTCAGAATCGATAATTCTTGAAAATGTTAGAATAATACCAACATAACGTTTTTAAATAACAACTTCGTCAACTGAAAATAATTATATTGTAATAAGTATTTTAATTAATTAATATTTAATAGTGACATGCGAAAACATTATTTTAACTTGTTTAATTCATTTTCAATACATTGATCTTTGTACGTTTAATTGAAAATGTTAATTTTTGTTTTGTTGCATAAAAGTAATAACCGAAAAAAATGACGAAAGCATATTATTTAAAAATTATTAACACATAAGCTATTTAATCACAATAATTTTTAAAATATATTATATATATAAATATATATTGTGATTTCCTGTTTTCTAATATTTTAAAGTTAAAAAAATAGTATAACTTAGATAACAATTTTTTAAATAATATAATATACATATATATGTAAATAGAAATAGAAATAAACGTAATTTTAAATGGACACAATAAATTGGAGCTTTAAAAATCAATGCGTTCACTGTTATGCAATTTACATAAAATATTAGACTAGTCCATTCTGCCACAAGCTTTTTATATGTATAGAATATTCATCGCGTATATATCACGAATTTCAAGAAACTTTTAATTTCAATATAGTTGCCCTGAGGAGGCAATATTCACACTACCTCAAAATGTTATATCTAACACGTCTCCACATCTAGAGTTATTTTCTTAAAAATATAATTAATTATATTCTACAATTAATACACTTCAATTATGAATGGGTTAGCATTAATTAAAACACGATTAAGTGTACCACGGCATAATATGTGAAGCCACCCTACGCCACGGCTGGCCTAGAATCAGATAGGTAGATAGATGGTATATGATAGTTAATGGCGAACATAATAGACAATAGAGAACGTATTTTTCTGAAATAAAATGATACATTTTTAGCGTGTTTTTCAAATAAAATCAAACACATTAATATGGAAAATTCTTAACGGTTAGATATCGCAAATTTAAATAGTTAGAGAAATTCCCATAGGTGAAAAAGCAGAACAATTTTTTAATTTAATTATATCAAATTTAATCCGATCTGCGGATTTTTTTATACTCTGAAGTATATTGCATAGAAAATTAAACTCTTTAGAATTTGTTTAAAATTGTGTTAACTTTGGAAACATTCATAAATAATTACATTAAATATTAAAATAAATCAAAGTTTGGGACATCTAAGAAGATTCAAATTGATTATGTTATTACTGATAAATATAAATAAATACTATGTAATAGTACAATAAATGATAATTGTAAATAAATATTATATAATAATATTATTTAATACAACTAAAAAAAGTTAAAGCTAGGGGACACCAGGGGGGCGAGCGTCCCCCACCAATAATAATGCAAGGGGGGCTCGAATAGCTTTGCCCCACCCAAGGGGGGGCTCGAATATCTTTGCCCCACCCAATAATGCAAGCTTATAAATAGTTAATATTATTGTTTAGTAGTTTTTACTACATTTGGACTTATAATTACCTTTTTAGCCAAAGAAGCATCCGGCATTGCAGAGCCCGAAATTTTAACTTTGGACCCCAGGATTGGAAGACAGAATATTTCAAATCTGTTGTAAAAATATATAAACAATGAAACATAAAAATTGGAATATTGGTGGAAATTTATAATATTATATATATAATGTATTTATAATTTAGGTAAATTAATTAACTAATTAATTAATAACAAAAATCTATGACTGTAGTAAATATGTTAATAATATGTAAATATTCAGATTAATATTAAGTATTACTATATTATTACAAATAAAAAATTATGTTTTTGCCGAACACAATAATACCACAAAATCACTTTTAAGTAAAAATGTTGGTTTATCAAATACGATATAGCTGCTACAATATTACCAAAAAAGAAGGCGAATACAATTTGTTGAATTTTAAAAGACCATAATTTTTACTGACATATTTCAGGACTCATTAATTACATCTTCTCGGTGTTTTTTTCATGATTTACATTGTTAATATTGTGTATTGATTACATCTAAAGATTATCTATATTATATTTAAATAGAGTTTTACTAATCGAATGGCCCCAAAATAATATCGAATGCAACTCAAAATTTGCAATGCCATTCGATTGAGCCCCACGAAAAACGGGGCCTATTCGATACTTTTGGGGGCCAATAGACTAATATATATATAAATGGAGCGCATTCGACATTTTTGGTCGCATTCGATATTAATTTTGGGGCCATTCGATTTGTAAAAATATATTACTATTTTTATTTACATTTAATAGGATTCACATATCAACTTTTCTATGATATATTAACTATGTGTTATGAAACAAAATTCATAAATGTGACTTTTATAAGAGTTAGAATAATGTAATTTTATCAATAAATCAGTTTTCATGTTATCATATCTTTTACATAAAATTGTAATACTCTTATTTTATTGAGAATTAATCTTTATCTCGGTTATCTTAATTTCTATATCAAACTATAAATGCAACGTTTTGTACAAACCATATTAAAGTAATGAAACTATAATTTTACATCAGATTGCTATCCTAACCAAACAAATCAAATTATTATATATAAAACAAAAAATCATTTAATATTACCAGATACAATCTTTTAAGGTACAATTAGTGAAATGGAAAAATGTAAATAATGTATACGTATGCTGAATCATCAATGTATATTAAATCAAAATAACTAAATAACTAAATAATCCGAGTATCTTTTTTTAAATTACAAGACGGCAACAACAAAATAGCGATGGTTTCTTATACTTCATCGGTAAATATGGATGTTTATAATCCTGCTTGTTTATGCCTGTATGCTTGTATACTGTAGTTAGAAAAAATTGCATTAAAGAAGCATGAATATTTATGTTTTTATATAAACATACAACGAGAGTCCTAGCACCTATGATATACCTACACTTATAAAAATTGAAGAAAAAAATATTTAAACTATAACCAAAAGTAAAAATATTAAATTAAAATAAAATAAAGTAGTAAATTTATATAGATAAACTACATAAAAATTATAAATTAAAAGATTATAACTTATCTGAAAATCCACATTTTTTTAATAACAAAGATATTGTCAATTTGTTACATCTAATTATGTTTTAACTTACCAATGATAAAATATGATTATTTAATTAATACCAAAGAAGCCCCTTTGGGAATATGGTTGTTAATTGTTATTCCCTTTTTCATTTGAACTTAAAATATCATCAAATAAAATAAATTTCTATAAAACGTTTTTGTTTGACATTTTTAACACTTACATTAAGAATAATGATTTAATCATTTCAATATATTATAAATCAAAGTTATTTAACATCACTTTGTACAATTATTATTTCATTATTTCTAAAAGTGAATTTCTTGATATTAAATAATTAACATTTTGGAAGAAATTATACAAATACTGGATCAAAACAATTATTAGCACAGCTATATTGAAATCGTTTGAAAATTACCGCATACTAAGTTGTTCAGAAGTAGATGATGACGTGTCGTACATCTAACACATATAACACATATAACACATCTAACACATATAACACATCCATAATAATTTATTAATTACGTTAATACTACTGAGGATTAACGTAACTAGTGCACTGACTAATGATTACATCTTAACAATATGTCGTTGTCACTGATATTTAATTTGATGGCAAAATATTTGAACAATATTTTGGTAGTGTAAAACAAACTGCAGGTATTCTACATCGACACATTATATACATTTTGTATGTTTTTAGTTTATTTTGCAATTCACCTGAATCTTTGATTTTCTTATCAAAACTACTATTACCTTCTTTAAGATTTTCTATTGAATATATAAAGATTATTGGAAGTACGATGGAAAATTCTACCCAGTTACTGAATACCAAATCATTATATGATTGTAATATAGCATAGGCATATCATATAATATAAAGATAACAAAGCATTCCTTCACTTACAATCAAATTAAACGGTTATTTAAGGATTTTCGTGGAAGATGTAATGATATTATTTATATTAAAGATATAAATGTACCTAAATACACCTTTTTAAACAATTTAATCACTCCGTAGTCTGTCATTTTATTAAATTGATTAATATACATAATTCCACAAGTTTATTTTGCTGTTTACATTTTATTTTTAAATTTTAATAGACAAATAACTATATTTGTCATGGTCGTCATGTAAACATCTAGTCACAAAATCACAACATATGTTAGTATGTATACTACAAAATCTGATTGCATTTAATAAAATGTCTTTCAAATTCTCGGCCAAATTATAAAATTGCTACTACGCTTAATCTGACGTTCCACTGTGACTACGAGATAATACTGATACGATGTATGCCCATCTAGTAGTATGGTATATCAACTATAAATATCTATAATGCTTACATACGTATATTCATGGCATATTCGAAGTTTACTGGTTTTTAAATTAAGATAATTATTCCTCTGTAATTTACGGGGGTTTTATGGTAATTTATTTTTCTGCAATTTCAATATCTACTACTTATACTTATTATGCATATTACTGAACCGATTTGTTTGAATCTACGATGTGTTCAGTTTCATATAATTATTTGACTGTCGATCAAAAAATGTTTTGTCATTTTTGTAACCTCATCATCACTTCTATATGTATCATTAAACCGCAATTAACGTGTATTTTTCGTTTTTGTTTTCATTTAAAAAATGTATTTATTTAAAAAAAGTTAAAATGTATTTTATTATAGTATACTATTGATAATAAAACTAATTTTATTAAAATAAATAAATACTCTATTGGAAATGCAAACACATATAGGCCTATGTCACTGCCATTAACTGCAGTTATTTTTTAAATCTTTTATTGATGTTTTCCATCATACTATGAACAATTAAAAAAATTTATTCCTTCGTTTTCACTACAATAAATCTTTAATTAAAAGTTGGCGTAAAATGTAACCATCTAAAACATCGCAGAACCAAAGTAAACGGGCCGTCCCAATTCTGCTTTGTTAAGTTTTCCTTCCCTTCTATTGAACGAAAATTGGTATGTGATCCGATAAGCGTATATATGCAGTTTATAGCGTCTATATGGATTTACAACACAGAAAAATTATTTCCCAGTTCGATGTTCATTTGAAGGGTTTTATAATAACATGTTCAACTTGATTATCAAATTGCTAAGACATTTATTGTTGTTTTATTGTAGGTTGAACATATGCCCAACAGGTTGACTATTTGTTATAAAATTGTATTAGAATTATATTATGACTAATCAAGTACAATAATAATATAATGTACCATTTAATCAGTTAATAAAAATTTATTTAGATACTTTCATCTATATTTAGCCTATGTTGTTAACATTTGTATTAGAGCCTATTAGGTGGGGGAGTTATTACAAGTATAATTATATAAAACTATGTACATATATATAAGAGAATAATTGTATACAACTATGTATAAAAGTATAATTCTAAACAACCATGTGTACAAGTATAAATTCTAAAAAAATAACTCAAACTGCAGTCAGTTGTAAAATGAAAATGTCAAATAACCGATTGAAATTTTCAAAACGATTAACTTTATTAATAAACTTTGTATCCGAAACCATTTTATTCATTATTTTATTTAAATAAGAATGACGAAAATGCTACAACAATATAATTATAAATTTTACTGTACAAACATAACAAGACAATATGACTAAAATATTTCCAATTGCACAATGTTGTAATATATTTTTTCATAGTATGTTAAGGAATCTTAAATATAATATTATTAATTAAATATTATTTTTTCTAACTTTTCGATATGTTTGTATTGTTGATTCAAAAAATTAAAGTAAACAAAGCAAATCATAATTCTGACATTTACATAATTCTAGATGATTAGTATTATCTTAATTTTGACTTTAATTATTTATATAAAAATATATTCTGAAAAATATCACCTACAGTTAATAAAATAGAAAAATATATTATCTTTTAAATATATAGATGTGATGTATAAACAACATAATGTAATTGTAATATTGTGTAAATATATAAGTACATAATTAAAGTCCATAAAACTTTTTCGATAATATATAGTTTGAATTATATTAAATACAAAACTACGATAATACCTACAAATCAAAAAAATTGAGAAATTTTATATAAATCACCCCCAGTGTAACCTCATTATGACGATATGGATATAGAACCGGTCAAATTTATTTATTATATAGACGTAGCTCGTTATGACCGAAATCTTATTTTATCCTTGTTTTTTTTAAATAATAGACACGGTTGTTATAGAGGCATTTTAAATTGAGGGTAAATACCTAATTTTTTTGAATTTTTAAAAATTAAATTTTTCTCAATCTTTTATACAATCGTTTTAATCGAATTATTTACCAAAATGTATGTCCCATATATAGATTATTATACATTTGCTAACATGTTCTAAGCGTATACTCGTTATAAACATGGAACATAGTTTATTTTAGCCGCAAAATATCCTTTTTACAGCCAAATTCTCATTATATCCATCCAGATAAAAGATGTGATTTCTACACTACTTCATTAGGGAATTTTCCGGGACAAAAACAATCACTAATTATAACCGAATTTTCTTGATGTATCCGTTATGGTGGAATTAAACTGCTACAAGATTATATCATAAAAGTTATATTAACTTTTATTTGCATTTTGTAAATTATTTATTTCAAATAATGATTTTATTCAACTATCAGTTTAATATATCTAGTGTACACTATATATTATAATATAGGATATTATTTAAGACATATTTATTATTATTATTGTTAATAATATCCTATATTCATTTTGTACATCATCTAAAATTGTTCATATAATAATAATGTGTATGTTGGTCGTTTATATCATGACTTGTATAATGTGTCTATTCTATAGGTACGCGATCATAAACGTGCTTTATAATGTACAAAAAATAAACTAAAAAATGTCAACCAGTAATTCAGTTAAAATTCCGGTATAGTTTTTTTATGTTTTATGCTAAATATACATACGTTTCTGAAGTTTTAATTAAACCAATTATAACAAGATTTCTTAACATTATAGCTTATATAAAACTTAGTGTCTTGAGCTTCAGTTCTATGATTTCTTAAAAGTTATTAGAAAAACATCCAGACTTTGTATATCAATATATTAATTAACAACAAATAATTTAGTTATGAGCATTTTCTTTTTTCAACGACCGTTCCGCCTATAAATTAACTTTTTTTTCAAAAGAAGGTACACATTATTATCAGTCCACCAATTTTTACCACGATCAAGAAGGCGAATAAGCAGACGAGAGGGGAGAGGAATCAAGAAGCGAGTTAAAATCAATACAGCATTAAATTATATCAAAATATATATCTGAAGAAATTTAGCAGTCAAGTCCCGGCCATATACTGAGTGATAATAAACTTTTTTTTCGTGTAAAGTTTAATATAGACCAATTTTTTAATGTAAATATATTGCCTGAATTTATAGTCTACAGCGCAGTGTAACCCTGCGTGTTGTTGATATATTTATAATCAGTGGTGCTAAATTAAACAGACATAAGAGACATACATGAGTGACATACGACGATCTTATTAAAATAACTTTTCATCTCTCTCTTTCTCTCTCTCTCTCTCTCTCTCTCTCTCTCTCTTGTGCTTCATGACTAACGATTTTATCTTACCTATAGGCGGCTCATTATTGCGTGGTGCATTGTTTATATCTGGAGACTCTAATTCTATGTTGGCAAATTTATCAGGTTATATTGTTTTTATAGATTCAGGGTAAAATTGGATCCGTTTTTCCCCCCTCTTGGGATCTAGACTGCGTTATTTCTTCAGTCGACTCTTCTCTCTTTCCGTATTTGTCACGCATCCATCTCTTATTGTTTGGTGTGATAAGTTCCGTTTAGTATATCTATATATATATGTAAATAATAATGAGTACAGAGTAGTTATAATTATACCAAGTGTCTAAAATTGTGAACAATACATCGTCGAAATAAAGTGGCACAATGAAAAAGTAAAAGTTTTCGATATTAGTAATTTATCCCTCATGTTCATTATGTAAATCATATGGGTAATTATACGTCTTTCGGATAATAAATTTAAATAAATAGAAAAATGTTATAATATATTACTACACAAACTAGAATTATGTGGGTTAAACAAATAAAGCCTATAATATATAATTGAATAATTATTTGTTAATAAATAATCATTTTAGTGTGCAGTATTCTATTTATATATATGTAGTAATATAATACTTAATTATACTTTTTTGGCATTATGATATCAAGAATCTAGCTTTAATGTCCTCTTTCTAAAATGAAAAAGTATAACACGTTTATATATAGTTAGTAAATGTTATGCACTAAAATACGATAAATTATTTTATTCGCAATACAGGTCAAGGTTGTTTTGACGTCAATAATATCTAACTTAAAATGAAAATATACAAAAACTATCGTTTGAATTTATTCTTAATTTGCATAGAATAAAAACTTGCTTGTAAGTATTTCAAATTAACCATGTCGGCAGTTACATTAATACTTGTAACCATAAAAATTAACCTAACATAGCGATATGAATACGACTCACATTTTTTTAGTTTGGTGATATATATTGTCTTTAATGATATATTTGATCGATCTTCAGTTATGGCTTTAATCAATTACTTAATGAAAAAGAAATAGTTGATTTGTCAAGCGGACACTCCATCAAACCCCTCTCTCCATAAAATAACCTCTATCTCCGCCCCACCCGTCCTTCCAAGCCCCCCATACAACCCGAAACCACAGCTAATTCTGTATAAGTTCCAAGAACCTCCTATCTTTCGGTGTCCCTCAAGGCTCAATTCTTCCCCCAGAGACTCATCTGCTTATGTCTCTGAAGCATCCAATCGCAACATCCTCGTTGTCTAATTCTCAAATAAACATATACCACAACTGATAATAACAGCCATACTAAAGAGACAAATTTCGCCGAAAAGGACATTAAATGGATCATTAACAAAATCGAACATCAATAGAAAAAAACTTATTGACCTCAAAGAGAACAACAAGAATAATAATCTAGAAATAGTATTCTCTAAAAACATCGTTGTTTTAGTTTTTCATAACCTCCATCATAAAAGAAAAAGATTAAGATTTTAGTCACATTTTTAATGACTCCATTACATGACTCTCTCAATATGAAATTTTCCTTTCAGTAAAATAAACTGATTCATCTCAGTCCGAACTAATTATCCTGCCACAATAAGAAGTATCAGTGAATAATATAGTTTTTACCAGTTATAGTGGAGCAATGTGCAAACGCAATATTCACTTTTTAATTTATATTATAACGAACGAGTTCATACACTCATTTGCGACATTGAATATTAAATCGAAATATAGTTTCTATTTTGCCTTTAGAGGTTGATAGAAATCCAAACAAAATCCAAAACATGGTCATCGCTCTTTCATCTTTCCATGTTAGCCAAGATCCAACTACTTTTCCAATCACATTACTACCATTATTCAATAAACTTTTACTTCAGCTACTGTTTACTTTTACATGTCTGTAATATTACGAATGCGTATCTCCATTATCACTATAATCACTGTTACATAGATTTCCACTTTTGATAGTAGATTTTTTAAGATTCGTCATATTATTACATTATAAATTACCCATTTTATAAATGTTACATACTTACAAATAGTACACCGATATACTTCATCATAAAATTATAATAGCCTATACACTTGACAAATCAGTTTACTTTTATTGTTAACTAATATGACATAATAAAAAAATTATTGAAAGCTACATTTACATATATTATATAAAACTCCTATATACAGTTTTACACAAAAATTTAAAAAAAGCATTGTATGGAAATTCAAGAAACCGCCATCTCGTTGAACAGGTATTATTTAGATAAACAAGATAAGATAAACGTACCATAAGATATAAGTATATATTTTTATCGACGCAATATTTTTATCGATGCAATTCAGCTTTTGTGTTTTCCTCGCAATAATCAAATCATATTTTATCGATGCAATGTCCAATTTGAGTTTAATCGATACAATGCCCAATTTGTGTTTTATCGATGAATTTCCCCAATGTGTGTTTGTGACGTTGCACTTTATTGTATCTATATCTTATACTGCATATTAATCTCGTGTTTTTAAGTTGAGCAGTCTTCAATGTTATGTAAGCATATAGACATCACGTGATGCTTACACGCTGGGGGTATTTAAGCAGCCATTGTAAAGTTGCATGCACAAAAAAGAACGAGCAGTAATTGTAATAAGTTGTACTGCAATAAACCAATGTTCTCTATTTCTGAACTTTTATATATTTAATGATCCTGGTACGGGACATTATCTGGCGACGAGGATGAACACTGCCATTACTCTTAGACCACAGCTTCCAGCTGCTCCTCGACTGGATGACTGGCGATATTTTAAAAGACAGTTTGAGAATTTCTTGTTGATTGTCTCTCCGGAGGACAACCAGAAAGCACCGCTGTTGCTGAACGCTTTGGGGAGAGACGGTCTCGATATATTTGATGGTCTTCCGGCACCCAAGACAACGTACGCGGAGATCTTG
>JAUZND010034959.1:0-22162 GCA_034780555.1 Coelogynopora nodosa
GGGCGTAAGTGGATTTTATATATGAAAACAATAAATAATTTCGTTTTAAATTATATTTTTTAAACAAAGCTTATGCTAGTAACATAACTACTAAATATCATCAATTTCAGATAAATAGTTATCAAATCGTTTAGTTCGAAACTTTCAAATGCTTCTCCCGAAAAAGGGAAAAAGTGCTGTTACGCCCTTTCGGAAAATTAGCGACGATTTTATCGTATCCAAAATGTGGGAGGGCCCTCTAAAATTTTGGCAGTCATTTTTAAATCAACAAACGGAGTAATATAAGATCCAATATTTTTTTAATAAAATGCAGTTTTTCACCTGTTAGCATTTTATTCATTGTCGTACACCCATGGGGGTCTCGTTATTGAGTTTGTCATTGAAACATTTACATAGTCTGAAATATGGTTCATTTCTGTAAGCCAGTTTGACTATAGCAAGATAAAATAATATTAAATATTTATAAACCATATTTTGATATTAAAATCTAAAACATATTAGTGTAATGTAATTAATATGCTCTTTGATCGAAATATATTGTTTCTAGATAATATACAGAGTACCTTCTGGGACATCTGACCCTGTGTTTTAATTTTATTGTAATTTCAATAGGCTACTGTTGACCACAGTAGCTGTATTATGCACATGTGTCTGGAAAGCATACTGATTTTTCTATTTAACAAGTTTCATATAGCTCATATGGGCTATTTTCCACGGAAAATGTAAAAAATATTAGTGACGTGGCGAAAACCATCCCTCACCCAGTATATGTGGAAACACTCAAAAACTACCATTTTCAAACATTGGCTAATATAATGAAATTTTCAGATTTGAAATATTTGTCAAATAGGTCGTTAAACATAATAATATTTTGATATTTTCTTGCAAAACAACTTTGAAGTTGTGGCAATATTAAAATCCATTTGATTATATGTGTTATCATAAAATTTCCCATAATATTCATTTAGAAATATTTTCGTGTAATTAAATTCAATGTCTAAATTGTTATAATGTAATATTTAATAATATATTTTTAAAGTTAAAAAAAATCCATGGTGATTACTTGCTGTGATGTAATAATATAATTCTTCAATAAAATTAGCGCATACTTGTTTTGTTAAATGTTAAACACATAAATGTGCATTTTATGTAAGAAACATTCTATTTTAATAATGAAACTTTTTTGTAATCGCTCAATTTTAGCATCTGATAGATATTCTTTGTCAAAAAACTATAAAATGTGTAACTTAGTGACTTATCTGAAACCACGACTGTAGTTATCAAATAGCGTTGAACTTCTTTTGATACACACTCAATAATTGTTGCTATTTTTCTTAATTTATTATATTATATTGAAATTCAGGGGAATAGAATAATATATCTATATATGTTAACTATTTCTTATATAAGCTTAATGTTATCTTGTTTTTTTGTTGTAACCACGGTAAGTTGTTGTTTTAATAATGTCAAATAAATTATTGTTTGTCTATCGTCAAATAACTTCAAATATACATACAAAATCGTGTATTATTTTTAATACACACATTTCCCATGCACGAATCATGTCGCATTATAGAAAATAAAAAAATATTTTTTAAATTATAAAATAGCCAAAATTCTTGCAAGTCGTTTCAAATCGGATAGCCTATTGCTCAATTTATTTCAGCAAACAGATTGTATAAAAATCTAATTTCTAAATTTCTAAAATAAAATATCCTTTAAATAAGATAATATGTTTGCTTATACGGCACCATTTAATTATAACAAACAAACAGTAGCCTACCTCTCGTTGGTAGTAGACCGGTAAATTTTGACAATATTTTCCCTCATTTGGCTGAAGTGAAACCAAGTGAGAGAGGCTCTACAACACTATGCAGCCGGCATCGACAGCTATCACCCCTGAAACTGACAGATTATACAATACCACAGTGACAACTTGTCGATGTGTTTACGCGGCTGGGTAACCTGAACTCTTTGTAATTTAGCGCCCTGGATGGCTGTCAGTGTGGGGAAAGACACCTCGTCGCACTGCTTCGCTCTGTCCATCTCGGTTGCTTGGTACGATTGGCTCACTGAGAAAACTCACTGGTTGTTTTGTCATTGAAAAGTTGAATTTAAAATATTGCTATTTTGGCGCAGTATTCTATGCCTTTGATAGCATCGCTTTTCTGACAATCTTACTGTTTGTTATTGTTTTGTTTTTCCGTATCTAAATAAAAGGCATAATGAAAGGTAGATAAGGGCTGATAGAATATGCTGTCAACAAATTGGCTTAAAATAGATACCTAACAATATTAAACATATTTGTTTTCAACTTTTTTTATTTGTTTGTATAATTATTTTAATTATTTAGTAATTAATGCACGTCAAACAAGATTTGCTAAAACAGACCAACAGTAACTATTATGCAATATTTGATTTCTAGGTGCATCAGTATTGAATTTTAATTTTTTTTAATTGCATTATTATATCAATTTAAAATTGAAATTGTCAAATAATATAATTAGGGTGAAAATGTACTCTATGTCCGTCATTTGTGTAGTATTTTTATACAAAGTCACAAATGAAAGATATTTTTTTCAGTTAACTATGTTGATTCAAAATAACTTTTGGATGATGCAGATCTATAAACAAGAATAATGGATCATGGTTGAATGAACCTTAATCTTAAAGTTATTACTTTCTCGTGGTAAATGTTACGTCATTACAGTTTACACTACTAATAACTATAGTTGCATGGCATCAGTAGTATGAAGGACACTTTATTGAATGTTTTTTATCTGGAAAACTGTTGAAGGAAAACTTTAGATGATATTGATTAGGGATAGTCAGCAAATATTGAAATATGTTTTCATGTTTATTATAATTTATTAACTATTTTCTATTTGTATTTATGCATTTAATTGTGATTTTTGGTACTTCCATTTATATAATAGTTTATTTTCGTGTACTATTCTAAAATAATTACTTTAAAAAATGTATAATGAAATTAATTAAAATGTGAATAATTGTGTTAAAAGTCGGAGAACCGTTGTTCTCCTCAAAGTGTCCTCCCATACTAAACCATCCTCCTCCTCCCGGTCAGACGTCCCCCCTCCCACCACAGACAAGCGACCAGCGCAGTCCGCCATCGTGACACCTCGCCCCCACCGGAACCACCCAGACGAAGGGGGGACAGTGAACGCCGTCCTCAGCGACCCCGACGACCACGCCCGGAGGACCATGATCTCCATGGCGACCACTACCAGGAGGATAGACTTGTGGCTGACAACAGCCGGGATGGTCATCATGACCTCAACACCACCACCAACTCTAGGCGGCGAGATTTGCACCGTCGTCGACACGACACGACATCACATCGCCGGAGTCGGTCCCCAGTTGGTCGAACGAGGGACGATGACGTGAAGGATAATGATTGGCTGCCGAGTGGAAGTAGCAGTGAGGCTGAGTTAGGGGGCGGTGGTGGTGGTGGATCCAGACGGCGTCACAGAGGGGGGCAGACATTCCCCTCGCGAGGAAGAAGTGTTGACCGTCGAGGACGGCAGACTTCAATGGGGGTGTCAGGTGAGGGTCGCCAAAACATGCGTCTATCCTGTTTCACTTCGCATGGCGGTGTAGTTGATGTTCATTTACTGCATGTAGTATGGCAATTCATATAATATGATGCTTGTTTAATAGTAATAGTTAATTACACTTTTATAAACTTACCTGTTAAAATTTATATTAAACGTCATTGCCCTGTGATGCTTTATCTTTACTTGATTTTTGTGTGGTTGTGCGCTAAATTTTACGAAGAATAGACATTTAATAAATTCTTAGTTTTATTGGCTTCATCCATTATAATTCAGAGATTAAGATAGGAGTCAGTACACATTCGGTTAATTTGGGGCGATAAAGTTTATTAAACAAGTGCACACTATTTCAGCGTTCTTTGTCGAGTGTACAAACTGTAAATACAGAAATATAGCAATCCATTTTATATTTCTATATCATCGGGTTTGAAACTAAAACTGTAGTTTATGTAAACCATTTATTTCGGTCTAATAGTTATAGTTTGATTAATATTATTCAATATGTGCTTGCATTGTGGAGGAAGAACCATTTAATACCGAAATGCCGGGCTTTTTTAAATAAAAATATAAATTTATATTATTTTAGTAGTTCTATTATATTATAAATTGTCATTTAAAATATAATTCTTCAACAATCTACTAAAAAATATCGCTTATTGAAAACGATAGCTTTAGTTAAATCGGCAAACAGTTTGTCTCATCACTGCGGGGTGTGGTTTATTGTATTGGAGAGGGTACCTTGTCTCTAAATTATGACAAGCATAATTTCAAAAGTTAAAATCAGTTGACCAAATTAAGTTGTTTGGGAGAAAAATGTCTTTCGACAGCTGTTCATTTTTCTTACTTTGATTTTCTAGTGATTAACTAAATATTTCCTAAGTATACTTATTACTTTCATGTTTGTTCTAACTTTGTTCTAACATATCTATTGTAACATGCATGTACTAACTTTCGGTTCATGATATGTTTTTTCTTACACATTCAATTGTTATTATTTTTAAGGTGAACATTTTCCTTTTACGATTTTAACATTTTATGTGTTAATTATTCCGAAATTATAATTTTTATTAATATGTATAAGCATTAACATTGAAATCACAAGTTACATTGAGCTTAATATGTATAAATATAGGTACATATATGTTTATATAATGTATACCGATATTTCACATGATTAATGGGTCTTGTTTTATTCTAATTGTTGGTGTTTTATCAATATGTATGTCGCTTTCATAATCGATATATTATCTAGTATTTTATTTTTATCATGACGTATATTCGTTAATCGAAATATTATCGATTTCTCAACGAAGAAATATTTCCCTTCCAAAAATTGAAAAGTACCTTTGCAGTAGTTCAATTAAGATATTTTAGTTTTTGTTAGAAATTTTAACCTTTTAATATGAAATTTAAAAAAATATATATATATCTGTTGTTTATATTTTGATATATTATGATACGAACTTCATTCTAATAATGTAATCTTATTAATATTGTGGATTATCTATATACAGTATACTGTAACATTAATGATTAATTATTTTTTTGAGTATTAAAACATTTGGTGTTGGGTTTCTTGCCTCTTCTATGTTACATTAACCTTCTGTTTCACATCATCATGTTTATTATATAAGCCAAGGAGCGAGTTCGTTTAACAAAATCTTTAGTTTTCAATTATAAAAAGTTAGTCTACCGCGTTAAGGCATAAAATGTAATAATTTAGTTTTTTAGAAAATTCCTTCCTTTTAAACTGAAACCAGTGTTTTTCTCTGCGATAATATTTCTTAACGGCAATTTGTCATAAAGAAAGGTAATACATAATAGTTATAATATGTTTTTTTTTTAAATTTGTTCATCTAGAAAAAATCGAACATTTTCTGATTATATTCCTACCAGTTCACTCATTAATAACCATGATTTTTGAAATGTGATAAAATTCACTTGTAAAATATTTCAGTATCACTACAATTAGTATAGCTATACTAAAATATTTTCTGTAAATAATAAAAATAAATTTTGATTTCCAAAATTATGATTTTTAATTGAAATAAAAAGAATTGTGTATCGTCTTCTTTTACTTATCATTGCTGCATTGACATCCTATATTTCTGTGTATTTATTTGATGTGTAGCAATAATTGTAGGAGGACTAATTGTTAATTGTGAATCATTCTGTAATAATGATGGCCGTGTGACCAGCACATTTGAAGGTCATAATATAATAATAATATCCATCAATCGTGCTTAATTCAGTTCTTAAAGACCTGGGAAAGGCAGAGACAATTTTTATAATTTAAGACATGTGTTGCATGTTATATTATGTCTTATAATTACTTTGACAGCTGCGCAAGCAGAATCTAACATCACAATTTGATTGTCAGTTGTACCAACGTTATCATTCAGTTTATGGTCGTAAATAATTAATTTTTTATTAACAAGAGCTTTTATTAAATGTTTGAGAATGTCGCGTATTTATTATGTGCAATACTAATCGCAATGAATATAATATGCGCGTTTTTTTTAATTTTTAATCAGTATTCCCTATACTCAATTGTAATTTTTGGAACTTTTCAATTAAATTAATGATCTAGAAAACCTGAAGCTGAGTCAGTAATTGTTCCTGACAAATGTCTGTAGTCACTATGATTTATATGTCACATAATATGTCATCAACAAACCACTGCACATTATGTTACAAAATTATTTATTTTTAATAAACGAATATCTGACAACACTAACACACCTCAGGATATTATGATGTGGGCATTTTATAGACAATAAACCTACAGAACATTGCGCCGATCTAACACATCCAAGCACCACCCGATCCCCTCAACAGACACAGAATCCGAGGAGGACACAGACGATGAGGTAGCCTACTGGAACCGAAGAACCGAGTTATACCCCCTACGAGGCTCCACTTCCATACCAGCCTCCATCCTGCGTCGGTCTAGACCCCTGCTCACCTCCACCCCGCCGCCGCCACCCCTCCGTCGATCGCAGCTGCTGCGTCAGCCAATGAAGACCAGTCTGAGTTGGACTGCTGCTGGGCCGGCGGCTGCGGTCTCTCTGGTCCCCTGCAGCAGTTGTGGCGGGAGTGGTGTGCTGGAGGAGGCTTTGGGAACTTACAGGTGAGATTTGCGCTGTTGAATACTTTGATGTAACTATACTTAATGGAATTGGGATAGTTGTTAGTTCACTCAAATTACATGTTAGACAGTTGTATTCATTTTGTGCGAGTCGTGTATAATTATTACATGCAGTTTAAATGTCTTGTAAAAGCATACTAAATGTTTAGAAATTGGGTTTTGTTACATCACAATTAAACATAATTTGACTCTCAGTAAATAGTAATCGATTATATTGGATTGCATACTGTACTCATTTTTGTTTAGATATCCTAAAATTGGTCCTATGAAAGCTGTTCACCATATCTCATTTGAGTAAGTTACCACTTTTATCGAATGTATCCAATTTGTGCACTCCGATGCTCCCGTTATATACCCTGATTTGTTTGCAAAGGTGTAAAGAAGCGCTTCTCTCCATAAATTGTTGTCTGTCTTGGTATTGTCTGCTCTGTGTCATGTTATGTTCTGTCTTGCAAATGATTAATTCATGCATGCTGTCTTTTTTGTTGTTGTGGTTTTTGTGTATTTATTTGATCAAACTGTGTATTATATATTATAAGTATCTCCCCATTGCTTGTGGCATGCATGTATCCACCCACTATACATGTCAATTTGTTTGAATGTAAAATATAAGGCATTTAGTTCAACTGCCAGTGTTGTCAATGAAGTTCCAAGTTATCGATCTACAAACGGAAACTTGAGAGTTTAGTTGTTCACAGGTTGTCAACGCGTTGTCAATAAAATCTGACGACAGATTAGGCTTCGTGTCCTCTTTATATGTTCATATAATCTCTCTGTTGTGTACTTCATAATATCATTTCATATTAAATAAAGTTAAAGCAATTTAATATGAGATTACTAATTGACTCGAATTTTATTCATATTTCCGCTATAAATAAGATGGTTAACATTTCAATTAAAAGAAATTAGTTGTTAGAGCTTAACAAATTTTTGTTAAGATTGTGATAAGATTTTTCTCCTGTCTCTTATAGAAGTGAAGATAGCTTCATCACATTAATTAAATTCATCAAAGTTAATCAGATGACATAACTGATGCACGTTATTATGATCATTCTGTTTTCTAAAGAAGAAGCTGTGCCGTTACAAATGACTAGTTTGTACTGCGGAATCTTCTGTTATAGTCACTTTTTGTTGTTGCTTGATTGACACAAATTTTCCTATAGTATAGTTAGTATTGCAAGACATTCAATTGAACACTTTTTTATCACTTTAATTTGTTATGTCAACCTGTAGTCTATATACCTAATGTTGTTTTGCCATAGAAAGCGATTTTGACAAAAATTCCTGTTTTCTGGATTTACCTTGTTTTGCAATATGAGTAGAAATAAACAAATACACAAACATAGTCAAAATCTCGTGATTTGTAAACATAGTCGGTATAATTTATTTAGCATATAAAGCACATAACTACACGCTAATAAACTATTGTTTATGAAGTTTGTCCAATTTGTGTAACCTGACGAAGAAGCTTCAGGTGTAGCAACAGTTGAAATAATAATTTCAATTATTTAAAATCTTTTTTATTTTGACTGATATTTTATTTTAAAAGTTATAGGCATTGTAATATAAAACTTTACATCTTATTATTATGTATTAAGTCCAACAAATAGTTTTTAAAATATCTATATTAAGTAAATACTCGAAGGTACAAAAAACGGCAAAAAAGTGCTATATATCTGTAAAAAAATTTTTTTTAATGATTTCGAATTATAATAAATAAAATTAATTATATACATTTTTATAGGTCTTAAAAAGACAACTCTTTCTTCATCAGAATTCAATTTTTATTAAATTTAAAATGTTATTTTATTTATAAATTATTTGTAGTGATATTTTTTATTTTGAATTTTTGAAGCCCTTCGGCAATTAACAACTAAAATTATGTATTATCATATTATTAAACATTAAATTTACTAAAACCGGATCATATTATAATATCAAACGTTGCAATACTAGAAAACCTTATGAAAACAATTTTGATTTAAAAATCAATTATTGATTTTTAGATCAAAATTGTTTTAATACGGCTTTCAATGTTTTATTTTTAATTTGGGACCTTTTTAGTATAAACTGTATTCAATTAATATTTTACTTTGCACAATAATAGGTGTTTCAGTTATGAATTTATTATATTATGATGTAACGTTTTAAAAGTAAAATTTTAAATATATAGAAATAGATTTATATATCAAATTATATATTAAAAATAAACTAATGAGTACATTATATAATAAAACATTATATAAATGTTTACAAAACTATTCCAAGCTTTGATTCAAATGCACTTTGCTACACAAGACTAGGCCTACTCAAGTATCTGGCAACTTAATTCCATAAATATTGATTATATGCTTGGAATTAGATAGGAAAATCCATCTATTTAATGAACTCATAATATGACATTGTAGTACTAAAACAGTTTATACCATAGAGTGTTTAAAAATATATAAATTAATAGTATTTAAGTTTTAAAAGTTTACCTTATATTTTGCACAGTTTTCTTGGTATACTATTAAATAATAATATCTGAATAAAAAGTTATATAGCGTATACTATAAAAATAATTCTGAAATTAAAAAAAAAATGTAAGTAAGTTACTTTGGAATTTACTTATTAATTAGTGCTATGAAGCAAAACCGGAATCTAACAAATAATTTCAGGAGTTTGTTCAGGTGAAGTTGTTAATTTAAGTACGACCACACAGCAAATGTATAAGACGACATTACAATGGCAGTTTGTTTACATATTCATTAACAAATATTGACTGCATTGTTATTAATGGGACTATTGTTTCATAAACACAATGTTGATTTAATTAAATTTATGATGAGAACAATGATAAAAATAGATAGAAGACGTTTTAGGCATACTTTCAAAACCTGTTCTCCGGATAAAGACAGTGAGTAATATATTAGACCATAATATTATAGTTTCGGGTATTTTTTAGTTTACATTTTTATACCAGCAATGTTAATTTCATCGTTTTCTGTTTTTATTTCTACTGATACAAATATATAAAAAATATGTTGTGGATGTTTTGTTCGTTAGCAAATTGTCTTTTATTGGGCACGATTGCTAGGTAGTTACTGAAGAATAATCCAATATAGTACTACAATTTATTGCAAACCTGGTATTATTCTTTAAACTAAAAAATGAGTATTCCTCAACAGCATATTTACTAAAGTTTTAAAAAAATAGCTAGAATGCTTCTTCTTTCTTTTGACTATTTAGTTAAGCCACCAAATTGTTGAATCTATTTAATGTTATCCATCATAATACCTTTTTACTTAACATGAGTTATTTTATTAATTTATTAATACAATTATTCATGCATGATAGTTCTATTTGCATGGTTAAAACATCATGGGGAAAATGCAGGCAGATTCACTGATGTTTGTTCTGCGATAATCCCTATATCTGCTTTTCTAATCATCCATGAAAGTATTAATTGTTGAAAAATGTTCAACCAATCACATCTGTCCAGCCTTGACCTACATATACAATATTACAAAACAAGCACCCTCTCGACCAATCACATTACTGAACGTGTCTCTCTTCGTTAGCTCTACCGACATGCTGGCGCCTCCGGGTGATCTCTCCCTGCCACTGCGTGAGTACATTCCACGTGACCGGCTCCAGTATCAAGTGCGAGAGTTTGCACCGGCGCCCGCCGCTCCTGGTGCTGTTGCTGCTGGAGGGGGGACATTTATGCCACAGCCGCCACCACCTCCACAACCTGTTATGACGGTTTCGCCTGCCTTGATGCCCGCCGGTGGAATGTACCTGCGGGGTTCGCAGCCTTTCCTCAGTGACTATGCAATGCGTAGTGCCAGCCTACCACTCAAGTCAAGGCGTCCAAGGTATGGATTTGAGTTTGTGCTGCTGGATGTTAGCGTCATTGGAAATGTTGTGAAAATTATTTTCGACAATAATGATTATATATATAATATTTTTTTAAATATTAGATTGTAAAGATTTCAACTTTCTGCTGTAGACCTGTAACAGATAAAGAGCAAATAAGTGTGGACAATTGTTCAGACTGCAGTCAACTTACCTTTACATCATCTGAAAAATACCGCACCATATAGTAACCTATCGATTACTAAATGTATTAATACAGATGTTTGTGTGGACACACGCGGAATTTTCTCTTTCAAAACTGATTCTAAACATTTCAAAAATGGGATATATATATGGACAGTACAAATGTCTTCAATCTCTTCTGTGCTCTATTTAATTACAATCAAAAAAATATAATAACCTAACAAATTTTATGCATGTAGTAATTTTATCTACAGAAAAGTCACCTTAGGTTATAAAAGTATCCATAACAATATATTATTATATATGTCTCTATATTTGCTCAGCTAGCTTATGATGAGAACATAATTTAATGACTATTTTTTTAATGTCTACTTACTTTTGTCTTACTTCAACTCAGTGATACAATATCAGCTAGCTTATATTTTTGACTAGCCACTGAACACGACATCTTCTTTTGAAGTTTTTCTTTTTAATGCATGTTGCGGATATATTATTTCAGGGTTCGGTTTTCAATGTGAATTTTTAAAAATGATGTCAAATGAGACCGTACTGCAACATCAATTGGTTTTGGAAGTATTATTTAACTAAGTAACTCTGTAACATAAAAATTAAAATAATTAATTTATTGGTTTATTTTTTACTTAGTTTGAATCAATTGTCTGATATAATTGTAATAATTGATAATATAAAAATTAATAAATTTTTTTTTATAATTAAGTTTTTAATCATCTATTTATATACATATACGTAGGTCCTACTATTCACACTAGTAAAATGTTCATCAAAACGTGCAGAGATTTAAGTTATGTCTGTTTAGTGTGTCATTTTAAAAATCATTGAAATTCAATTGCTTTACAAGCAAATTATTCTCGAAAGTGAATCAAAACTTATTTGATTGGTATGATTATCTCATAAAGGTTAGCAATAGCCATAGTAAATAAAATGTAATGAAGATGATTAAAACCCTTGCAGTAAAATAGTAGTCGCGTTATACTTAATTAAGTGTATTTAGAAAAAGCTTTCATTTTGAAATGTTATTCGCGGTTAAAATTTTCATCTGAAACTTTTTTTTATTTGTATGATTATTTGAGGTATATTTATTGAGTCAAATTAATTGCTGTGTTCGACTTTTCTTAGTTAAATACGATTGATGATAACGAGAATTCGGTTATAACGAGCAATATTGTTTTGACACTGGCTAAACTATCACATGATACTATTAAATAATCCTTGCTTATAACGAGAATTCAGATATATAATGGGAAAATTTTTCGATTTCAATAAACTATTTACCAGATACATAGCGATCCAGCTGAGCAATGTTAAACATTAATATATATATATCAACAGTTTATTTTCACCAGAGATTAACGGTGAGAATAATTATTGAAATAAAGAAGCTGAATACATTACTTTCTGAAAGTTTACAAGTTTCTCTAAGTCTAATTTATTTTCATCTACTGGTAGTATTATTTTCAAAAACAAGGTCAATATAAGAAATATAGGATTCAATATAGCAAGCTAATTAGGCCTATCCATCACTCTAACTATAACGGAATTATGCGTGCACTATTTTATCTTAGTAAACTTATTTTCTTCAATTTATCAAAATAGGCTTTTTTGTAATTTTTTTTATTGAAAACAGGGCATTTTTAGTCTATATTATAGTTACCAAACATAATGTTTAACACCTTTGAAGATCCTCAACTTGTATGAACCATTGTATTCTGTATAATTATAATATTAATCTTTAATACCAGAACTACACGTCATCATGTTTCATCTGCAAAAGTCGCTATGTTTGTGCCCATTGTTTGTATCTCCCTCTAGGAGTTCAAGCCAACCGCGTCAAACTCTCTTAACAAGAGTATCGGATGAAGTGACCAACGACCAGGTAATTTGTTTCTTATTAAATTGTTAACCCGCACTAGCATATACAACAGACTTTACAACATATGAGTTGTACCCTGTTTTTCGAACAATTACATTTTTGTTTGTTTAATATTCACAGTCGTATATCATGCGTGCATAATGTATTTGTCCTATAATTTTTTTTAATATTTTGGTAATGATACCGTAAAATAATGTTATTCATTTTTAATTCGTACGGACTGTTAAACCGTGAACTTTATACTTTATGCACGAATGTGTACGTACATGCCTTTCATGTAACCCGCTTATTTCAACATTGTAATTATCAATATTATTTCAATCTTCAACAGTCTCTTTACCCTTCGACACTTTAAATTTTTCTACAATTTTCGTGATGCAATTTTGAAAGAAACTGGAAATGAATAGCTCTAATAGTAATGTCTTCTGAAGAACGTACTCTTCTAGCTAGCTCACAAGGTTAACTTTTCTCAGTTGCACCACGCCAGTTTCACTATTGTCTCTTCGGAGTTAGGTAAAAACAACAAACTTCCTATTGATTTACAATGATCAAATGATTGTAGGTAAATTGCGTGCTTATTTGAGGGAAATTGAGTCCTCTTTGTATATAGGTACTTTCTGCATACAGGATACCGTTGAGAGGGTTTCGCTCGAGTGTAGCTCATTGTGTCACGTGCATTTATTCCCATACTATTGCTAGAAACTGTTTTCGTTAAAATTAATCATAAAAATCGTCTATTTCCCTGTGCACTCTTTTAATTGTATTTAAGCATTCATTTGGTCAATTATTTGGGTCGGTGTTGAAGCATGCAAGCATATAATTTGAAATATTTGTTCGAGTTGTAATTAATTTTATATATTTCAATTAAACTTCTATTACAATTGAAGTATTAACTTTTTTATTCTAAAATTAAATAAGTATAAAATTGTGTTTAGTAGTTTAGGCAGTACAAAAAACAACAACGATCATATTATTAAAGAATTTTTCCCCTGCCATAAAGTGTTTCTCAGTCCTTTCCCATGTAGACAATGTGAAAATTATTTTTTGTAAAATTAACTTAGGCGTATGTTATTTTTTGTGGCTGTACAATCTTCTCCAGATAAGTCGAGTCGTTAAGAAGCCTGTTGCAAGTCACACCTAAAGAGCCTTTGTATCAATCTGCTCCTCTTTTCTTGCATTCCCTCCCCTCCCCTATTTCCAATTAGAAAAAATATAAATTAAAAAAATATATTTTCACGCACCAGTCAACTCTACTTATACCCGTTGTCTGTCTGTCTGTCTGCCTGTTACCTGAGATGTAGTGGATCCCAAAATTGAACAGCCTCGAGCGAGGAGTTGACTATTACTTGCGCCAACAGGGTCACAATAAGGGTTACAATGATGATAATAATAAGGATTGATTTATTATTGAACGTAATCCAGAAATAATTTGGCTAAAAACATCGATAATTACATTTTCAGGATTTCATAACATTTGAATTAACACGTAAAATTGACGAGTGTTTTTGGATGTGCGAAGCATTTAAAACACGGAACATTTAATACCAAATAAAAAATACTTTTATTAATTATTTTTTAATAATGACCGTCAAATCTTTATGATCTACGAAAAGGTATCAAATTCAAACACTGAATGTATTCCTAAACCATTACCATAGCGCAGTAGAGGGAACGCTATTTTTCTACAACATGTTGACAACTTTTATTTTAGAAGCCTTTATTAATAAACTTGATTTCAATTAATCTATAATTCAGCGATTCAAAAATATTGTTGACTATTAATTTTTTTGCAAAGTATGTACAATTTAAATATTAGCATATGAATTGAAATGGAACATTTTGAACCACTTTAGACATAATATATAAATTTGAATAAAAAATACTGTATACGTTTCATACGTCTTACCCCAATCAGTTTTTTATGCTCTACAAAATGATATTAAAACGTCTTATGACATTGTTGATAAAGATTATTATTGGGGTGATTAAAAATGATTGATTTGAATACAAATACCGCATTTTTAATATATTGTTTGTTCCGTTCGCATTGTTTAGTTGCCTTTTTGTTTAAAAAGTTTAAATTAATTAAATATCTTATTTTATTAAGTTTTTCACGGGCCATTTATAGATGCTAAATTTCACTCACAAATTTTTAATTTAGTGGAGTACCGTCACACGTTTAACGGAACACAATTATTTAATTTTTAGAAATTTTAATGTTTATAATTTGTTCATAGAATTACAATTAATTAATTATCGAAATCTTATTAATCAATTTAGTTTTTTATGGGCTATTGATCGATGCTAAATGTTCCTCCAAAATATTATGCTAAAGGACAACTATAAGACCAAAAGCGGCAAGACTAACCACTTAGTCTACCTCTTAACAAGCGTTAAGATACATGTTTCAATGATAATTATATTCTTTATTATTATTTAATCATCTGAATACGTTAATGTTAATGCTCTCCGTGGCGTACCTTCTTGTTACAGTTAACTACGGAGCTACTCAAGGACTCCCTTGATGAGGCCGTTCTGGCCGCCGACTCGATGAATCGTCTGACTCGCCGACTAAAGAAGACTTTCAAATCGGAGATGAATCGATCCATACGCAACAGTTGTGATTGGTTGCATACGTAAACACCGTCATCAGCTGCCCTTTCTGCCAAGTCAACTAAGAGTTATGTTAATTGCAGATGACAAATAAGTAACTAATCGAATGTAAACGTTATGACGCAAATATCGGCTAACTGTGATAATAAAAATAGACCTATGTCAGAAATTTGTTTTTATGCTTAGTCCATGTTAGACAGTGTATAGGCTAATATTGTTTTTATCCCAATTTTATGCATGTATAATAATATGTAGTGTATGATATTAATTATGCTGCTTATATTATTATGAAGAAATGTTTGTTAGAATACTACTAGTAAATATATGGAATAGATATTGTGTAAGATGAGTCATATTTTGTGTGTATTACCAATTTTGTTTATCATTTTATATTGATCCCAAAATATTACTCAGCACACAGTCATGTATTTCAACATCTATTTAGTTTTCACTTTATAACTATATATGTACATAATTTATGAAACATTGGCACCTGCGAAGTCTTCAGTGCCCATTAGAGTTTATTGATAATATTTCTCCAAATCTTGATATCGATCAATGTCGCCAATTCACGCTGTCTCTATTTTTCTAATTTTAATAAATGTATTGGGTGTTTTTTTATTATATTTCTGAAATAGTAAGCAGGATTTTTTAAAAATTTTTACAGCGTTAACTAATATCCATCTGTTTCTATTATCGTTGTATATTAACTATTTATTGCAGACACACTGTTTTAGGTGGGAAATATTGGATTCAGGAATATTATACATATTGATTATTATAATACAGATATATTTTTTCATATATTAACTATCGATACGTTTAACTTCATTATACATTTTGCATTATGAAACCTTTTACGATTTCTTATTTCGTATGATTTTGTAATCTTTTTTATATATTACATTACAATATACTTGTTTAATTAATTAAAGTTGTCTTTCAAAGCGTTTGTAAATAGTAATATATCTCTGATTATCTCTCAAAACCCTATACTGTCAAATCCATACATCAACTTAGTTCCCAAAACTAAGGTCGAGGAATATGCTTACAACCTTTACCACAGATTCAAGTGTAGAAGTTGAATATACAGTTGAATTTATAGTTGAATCTCAGTTTGGATCTGCGGTAAACGTGGTATGCATGATCGAATTGTGGAGTCGGATTAACGAATTTCAATTCCTATCACAATTCAACACCTATCACACCCGGCTAAACGATGTAATAATGTACACGTGCTTAAGTTCTGCTGTTCCGAATTGAGGTCGGTTAAACGAGATTTATTAAACTATAGAATTAGTATAGTAATTGATTCGTTCCTAGAAATGTGTATAAGGATTAGAAAAAGTCTGGTTCACCGAATTAGACTAGCTTATTTAAAAACAAACGCGGGTAGGAGGATGTCATATTAACGATTTCCAACAAAATTTTAATAGTGATGATTTATGTCCACCTAATTTTTTCAACGAATTGATTATGTAAATGTAAAATAACTTAATTATTTAAATGTTATATATTTTAAATGTAATGTTAAAAGTGTTTGTTAATATCATTAAATTATTATAGAAAATTTTAGATTTAAATTTATAGAAATTGTGAAAATTGGCACGAAACAGTTATTATTGTGAAGAATATATATTTTAAATTATAATTCTATATAATAATTTAATATTGTGATGCAGATTTCAGTTTGAACATCTTTTATTAATATATTTATAAAGCTGAATTCATGCATAAATAGTGTTAAAGTCATACTGTAATAGAATTATTATTTAGTAATGTAAACTATATAATATAATGTTAGTATAAACTTAATAATAAGGATGATAACATCACTTTTCAAATGAATAGTGGAAAAGTATTCAGAAGAGATGTTTGCATAATATTCTAATAAGCGAATGTTGAATAGCTCACATGAAGATCAACTTCACAGCATAATATTCCAACCATCAGTTTTTCTTACACAAAGCATCTTCCTTGGGAATATATAAGAAACTCATTATTCTTTTTAACGACAAGTCATTGTTGGATTGGGTGAACTATCGAAGTCTCCTTCATAGGTAGTCTGTGAATGTAAACGGTTACTATTCATCACACGAAGGTCAGTTGGCTAATGTTATGGTAGCTTGCAACAGTATCACTTATACGTTCACGAGGTACCTTAAACAGAGTAGAGAAATATTTATATATAATAATCATTCTTTACTGATGTACTGTTTTTAAAATATTGCAGCTTTTCAACTTTTATGACTGGAAACAACATCCACCACTTCACTTGGTCGTCATTGCCTACTACTGCACATATATAATTTTTCTGTGACTATAACTGGACCATCTATCTATAAGAAGTCGATTTTGACTAAATGTACCCGTAAACTAAAAGCTACGACTCCGACAACTTTATAGAATTAGAGAATAAAAAATATAAACCTCGTAATTAATGTGCTCAATAATGACCAAGAGTATATCGTGGACAACTTGTTTCCGCAGGGATTCCTTCTTAGTGTTTTTTCTTTTGGTGCGGAACAATTCTAAAAGTATAATAACCACTGTCTGCTCAAATGAACCAGTTTTTAAACTAAAACGATTTGGCTTACCTATGTAAAATATCTTACAGCCCTGATAGCCAAACTAAGACCCTGCACTTTCTTCAAATCTGAAATATCTGCTTAAAAGGCAATATTTAATCAGATTATTACTTTCTGCATTGTTACATTTTTAGGAATTTTGATAAGCAAAAAATCACAAAGTTTGAATTAATTTCACACTATAACGTTTTTTGCTTCAAATTTAAAAATAATATTAAATCTTTTTTTAAAGTTTGAAATCAAGTGTCAAGTACAACCAACTATTATCAAATATATGAAAGATTTATGAAACGTCATACATTTTAAAAGCATGTTCCCAATTGAGTAAGGAATCGGTTAAAACGACCAAAAGAATTGGTATAAAATAGAAACAAACTTATATCAACCTATACTTTACTAAAGAGTTGTTAATTTAAAAACCTCAGCCATATTTTATTTGTAAACATTAGCCAAACATTTTTGAACAATAATTGTTTACGAGAACAATAATTGTTTACGTGGTAAATCAATGTTCTTTATTAATATTTGTTTCAAATTTTTTTGACCACTTAGTCTTAAATATGTAAATATATTATTATGATAAATAAAGAAAAGTAATTTTCACTTGTGGGGAATTGTTTTAATTATAATAATTGTATTAATTGACATTTATTAATTGTAATAACACTTTAAATGATACTGTGGTTTGCATGTGAATACATATTAAGTAATTATTGTATTTTTATTGAATTTATTTGATTTCAAACAAATTTAAATTGTATTATATGTTTCAAAGTCTAACACTTTTTTTACATCATTAATTACTCAATAAGTATTATATTTTTAACTATTGTAAACAAATAAAATATTCTTTCCGACTATTCAGATTTACTTTTTAATTTTTTGAATCCATAAATAAATTACAATCCAATTATAAGTATACAAAATACATAAATTGATACATATTTTTGTAAAAATTAATACAAAAAACCCCTTTTATTACACTATTTTATACACATTATACAATTTATGCACAATAAATACATGTTCTGTGAAGTAATGTGACTTCCCAATTTACATATTTTACTATATAGACTGATATTTGTGAAACAAATTACAATATATATATATACAAGTAAAATGTGTGCTCCCAATGTGGGACTTGTTGTTAAATTCTAAAGAAAACTAAGGCTGTTTTGTTCATGTGCGTAATTTTGAGTTGCTTTTTGTAACGTTATGGATTGAGAGTACATTAATATGAGTGATATTAAAATATGTTGGAAACACTATTATCTTAAAAATAGTAACTAATATCTTGAATACGACATTTTTGAGAACAGCTTTTGAGATAAAGATGACGTCACAATTTTTCTGAAATTGTGATTATCGAGAATTATTGTACATTATGTCTTAAAATTGTTAAATGATCACTAAACTTTATAATGTCGATTAAAAACAAGAATTGTTTTTTTACAATTTTTTGGCCCACTGATTAAGCTCACTCTAATTTTTGAGCATTTTCATATTTTAAATACTTAATTTTTTTCTCTGTTTTTATCCTCATAGACTATGTTATCATATGTCACAATATTTTTACACTTATAGAGACTGTTATCATATGTCACAATATTTTTTACACTTATAGAGTATTTTATCATATGTCACATTATCGTTTACACTCACGTACTGTTAGCATTATCATATTCATTATCAAATTATCATTTACGATCATGTATGGAAAATGTACATATAGCACTTATTGTTATTTACCATTTATCGTAAAAATATTTTCATGAACGTTATAGCAAAGTACGCGTCGCTTTGTTGACAGAAACTTTTACGTTTATTTCCTAAGCTTCCAATATTATTTATAAACGTATCCCGAACTGTTAATAGTCCCAACATCTCACAAAAGACACTATTATAATATTGTGTTATTATTAAGTGTTTAAGCTTCCGATAAATAAACGTATTAAAAGTCAAGTTAGTTGAGCAAATTTAAGATTAATTTTATCATGATATTCTAAGTTTCCAAGAATATGTTACTCTGTTCATATAAGTTCATATAAATAGCTTTTAAACATTTTTTGGTGCAGTTTTATATAATTAATTATTATATTATTTTTTAACTGATACACACTAATGTGTAATTATGGTATGTATATATATTGTCTGGGTCGTTGAAAATGCTATTTTTAAATCAGTTGTGTAATATCAGTTGTGTTGTTTGATACTATACGCACTCCGTGTTTGATACTATACGCACTCCGTCTAGGGGACGCCAAAACTATATTATAACATATACAAAAATCACACCAAAATATAATATTACTAAATTTGTATAAATGTAGTTTTATGTACAAAAAGATACAGAAATATAACACGATACTTTAACCGTTCAGGGGAGCAAACTTTAGTCAAGGGCGCCAATTTCTAAAAAATGTTATACGCAAATGCGTATACTGCGTATGTCTGCGGGCACCACTGATTAGCGACTTAAAAAGTAATTTATACAAAAGATTTTGCTTCAGAATTTATAAAATTAATAGTGCTAATTTAGAAAACACGCAAACAAATTTTTTTATTTAATAAAATGAGCTATCTTACTTTATATGAGCTCTTTTAACATTTATGAAAACTTGACTATGTAGACTATTCGTCTTATATATTTAGAGATAAGTACTCTCCCCTTGAGATATAGTTTACACACTAAATTTAATTATACAAGCTACGAAAACAAGAATCTTAAAGCTTTCATAGGCATTTTCTCTGCATTTAATTTAGAAAAAGGAAATATGCCTACAACATTTATTTGGAAATATTAATAATTAAAACTTAACATCTAAAACTTAAACTTAAAGCATAAAACTTAAACATTATTACTGTTTATTACTGTGTTATATAAAATATATCATAGATTTTTAAATTACTTTATAAAAAAATTAAAAAGTGTTTTATTTTTAAGATGTTTAAACAAAAATATATATTTTGAAGAAAATTATTATTTTAGAATATTTATGGTGAAGTAGGTCGTTTGAGAATAGTCGTTGCTGAACTTTGTTATTTAAGTAAAGCAATTATTTTATTTTGTGGAATTGTCACCATTAATCTAGCGATATCTACCATTTGAAAACATCAAAGTTCGAAAAAGGATAATAAAGTAATTTCTAATGGTATTGCTTCATTACACTCTATTTATAATTTCTGTTTTATATTAGGTTTTCAAATATTTTCAAATAAAATATAACCAATTATGAACTTGAGAGAATGATACTATAAAAGGCTTTTGTATTAAAATATCAAGAAATGAAATAATTGGTTAAATATATATACGTTTTTAAATATCTATGAATGAAAAACATATAAATATAAGGGTCAATTTTTCAATTTACTTTGAGTTTTTAAGGAATTTTTAAACATTACAGTTCACGATTATCTTCAGACGATTAGTTGAAACTAAATTATATTGTTTTCACTTTTTTTATTGCAACAAGTTAATATGTGAAATTTCACAGACAGAAACTAACTTTGTAGGGAGGAAGTACCACCATCTACAATTGTTGACAGCTTTATTCCTCAACTGTTATCAACTATTCATCAACTATTACTCAAGAACAAAAACAAAGCCTTGTTTTGTTACAATAAAGATTTCATTATTGCATAAATATTCTAGAAAATCGTTTGCAAGCAATCCTTTAAAACAGAACTGAATTATTTTATTTTATTGGAAAACATTAGCAGGTGTGACATAGGTAGGAGCACCCAGGGTTGCTACAATGTTGTGCTAAATACCTAATTAATAGAAGTAAATTATTGTGTGTTAGCTTCTGTTAATATTTTACACGCGATTACTTATAACTATATAGGCCTACATTTATAAATATCGACTAAAAGAATATGTTCCGCATTCGTTCAATATGAATATTTTTAACTATTTTATTTCTTTATATACTTCCTATATATAATTATTATATAATTTATTTTAAAAATTTATAATATATATGCAATATAACATGTATTATAATTTATTAAATATTTACTTCTCTATGCACCCATTTATGTGTTTCCTTTGGTAAACGGACAATTGCTCACCGGATATTTGCTTCGGATTCAAGTGACTAAATGAAAATTTGATTTCGGGTGAGATAGCCCAGTTCTTCTTCTTCTTTACCCCGCTAGTTGCGTGGCCGCTCAGCGCGCCAATCTCTCTCAGGAATTGGACAATTTTTAGTGAGTTGTCTTGAAGAGTTTCTGGAGGAGGTGAGGGGCCGCCAAGGTGTTTGATGCGGGCGGAGTTCCACTGGGGACACTTGAGGAGCAGGTGTTC
>JAUZND010034970.1:0-20828 GCA_034780555.1 Coelogynopora nodosa
CGTATGTGATGTACGTGACGTATGTGATGTACGTGACGTATGTGATGTACGTGACGTATGTGAAGTACGTGACGTATGTGATGTACGTGACGTATGTGAAGTACGTGGCATATGTGATGTACGTGATATAAGTGATGTACGTGACGTATGTGATGTACGTGACGTATGTGATGTACGTGACGTATCTGATGTACGTGACATATGTGATGTACGTGACATATGTGATGTACGTGACATATGTGATGTACGTGACATATGTGATGTACGTGACATGTGTGATGTACGTGACGTATGTGATGTACGTGACGTATGTGATGTACGTGACGTATGTGATATACGTGACGTATGTGATGTACGTGACGTATGTGATGTACGTGACGTATCTGATGTACGTGACGTATGTGATGTACGTGACGTATGTGATGTACGTGACGTAGGTGATGTACGTGACGTATGTGATGTACGTGACATATAATATATCATAATTTAGCTAATCACTAATTTATGGTTTTATTTATAAATTATTTGTGTTGGTTAAAATGTAAATACATTATTTTTACTTGTTGTATACATTTTTATTATTTACAACATTTGTATTATTTTAATTTTAAAAGTTTCATTAATTTAAAACTTCTAACAATACAATAGTTATACTTTTTATGGTAATTAGGCAAAATTAATGACGAATAAGTTGTCTTTACCAATAATTCATATTTATTGATTCGAATACCCGATACTAAGTTATACAATAAACGTAACGATTAAAATATAAAAACTAATTTCTTTTCAAAATGTACTGTAACTTTCTAATATCAAAACATATTTAAAATTGTGTTTTCCTCATATTTTTTGTATTATGACATAAAAGAGCTATATGTTATAACCTAACTATTTTAAAGAATTCAAAAATTTTAAATACAAAAATACATTTGTTTTTAATTGTATAAATGTATAAATATCAAAAAACTGATTTTCATGTTTCATGTTTCATTAAGTCTATGTTTATTATATATAAATCAAATTTTTCCGTACAAATATGTTAATGTTACAATCTTAACATGTATGTGTGTGTTTACAGTGCAGTGAACGTGAATTATTATGTACTACTGCTTACAGATAGTCAAAGTAGTATGTATTGTAATATACCGTATATTGCAGGTTATTCGTGAAGCTGAAAAAGTTCCGATCACAATTTTAAATGTCAAGCAACGCTATATAAATCCAAAATGTGAATTCATACCTGAAAATATTACTTTTAATGTAAGCTAAAATAAACATTTATTAATTCATATGCATTAGTAATTAAACTATATATACTGTAACAATACATATATTTCTAGTAGGGGTTAATGAGTATATAAAACTATCAATAATGTAAAATAGTATGCTAATAATATTTCATTAGAATAGCCTGTTATTATTTTGAACACTTGTGGAGTTTTTTATTATTCTTTATTTCGTGAATTATATTTAAATATTTTTAAAAGTGTTAACAATATGATAATGTAGATAGTGATTCTCTCAAAAACAAGAAGTGAAGGTTTTGGTTCTGTATGTTATTGAAATGAAACAAAGCAATTTCCATGACAACAATTAATTATAACTCATCGTGATGTTTGTGATGAACACTGTTTAAAATTCGAGTCACTTTGTCTAATTTATCCGTCTTGAGTTCTTTGATCTGAGAAGTGGTAAGTGTTCCCTTCCCTTGTGGGTCCAGATTGTTGAATACGATGCGAGCACTGGGCATTTCCCGCTCTGCCTAAAACAGCATGAATAAACCGTATCGTTTACTAAGATTGGTAAAATAAAATATATATTGCAAGAATCCTATATTTTGTTAAGTTCAACATATTAAACATGAATACCAGATCATAATAAATATAGATATAGGTTTATCGTTATAGAGAAGTTATTTATATATTATATACATCTATTAATAAACCAGGTCAATAACACAACAGGTAAAATATGTTAACAATATACTCAATAGTATAATCATAATTTATGGTATAATATCGATAGTCAATAAATTGATAATCAACAAATGCGCATAATTGATTAAGGTCAAGGTCAATATAAAATAAATGTCTTCGAGAAAACAAGCCGTATCTATACAATGCCATTCTTTATAAAATAAGTGAAGACTGTTTTTCCCAATAGCAGACTTCAGTTGATAACATAAAAATTGCCACCATAATTTTTTGTTAAACATTGAACTGGAACCAAATGCTCATTTGACATCTATATCTGGTTACTATATTTATTTTAAATAGTTACCAGTATTACAAAAAGTTTAATACTTAAAATATGAAACATAACATTATATGAATATAGATATATACGTGCTTTCATAAAGTAAACTAGCTTTAACGATTCTCGGACATTTGTTTAGCGAACAATTTCTCATGCGCCAAGTGTCCCAACACGAACTTTGGTCACTCTCATTATTTCAAATATAAATGTGTTTTCTAAGATTATTATTATATAAAATGATCATAATAGCATGTTATAAATAACATTAGATTGAAATGTATTTTAGTTATTTCAATTTACACAATAATTGTAGTCATGGCAAGAATGGACGGTACACCTATATAATAATGATTTTTAATTTATAATTTGATTTTAATTGAACAAACATTGCTTATCTTTTATAATTTCTTCTAAATAGTCTACTACTATTAAAATGCAAGTTGTAAGAAGATTAAACACTTACTTTTGTTGTGTTATTGATCTTTTTCTAAGAATTCTAAATTGGAATTTCCAGAGTATTTTTTAAATATTAAACAGTCTTTTCTAGTGTGTAATAGTATTTGAATCATGACCGGACAACGTTTGACAGCTGTAACACGTTCTCAAGTAGTAATACTTAGTACTGAAGGATATTCTATACGTGAAATTGCAAATAGACTTAATTTAGCTGTTACTACTGTGGCTAGAACAATCAATACCTACAGAACCACTTGTGCCCATCGCCTTCAGGTTGGAAATCTTCCACATCTCCAGCTACAGATAGGACGATTGTTTTGGCAGCAAAACGAAACCCCTTTTCCTCCTCGTGTTGCATTAAAGCTGATCTTCCGCCTCAGTCTAGTCTCCGAGTATCCGAACAATTCGACGAAGGTTAGTCCCCTCAGGCTTGAAATATTATCGGCCAGCTAAAAAGCCGAGCATCTTAGCAGAACAAAAATATTGTTGACAGACTTGCATTTTGTGAAAAGTATCGTAATTGGACAGAAGCCCAATGAAAAACAGTGATGTTTTCCAATGAAACTACAGCTTGCCAATTTAGGGCATTTTCTCGTTGTGTCCGTCAACTCCCTAACAAGCGCTTTGATCCACTGTACTCTTTAAAAACGGTTATGAATGCCCCAAAGATCATGGTGTGGGGGGTAATTTCCGCCTCTGGAAGATGTGGGCTTTGGTACATGCCCAAAGATACCACTATTAACGGACTATCTTATCTTTCAATTCTTCAGGAAAAACTCCAGCCATTCATGGATATTTAGGCAGTGTGATACTTTCGAGCATGATGGAGCACCCTATCATCGTGTTAAAATTGTGACCCCATGGCTTCAACGAAACCATATTCCACTACTGTGTCCATGGACCTAAACCCAATTTAGAATTATTGGCTCATATTGAAACAGTTAGTAGCTCAGCGAAATCAAAAATCCCTTTATGATCTTCGCCAAATTTGCAACGAGGTTTGGGTTACCAAGATTACTCCAGCATACTGTGAGAAATTAGTGACGTCCATGCCCAGGAGAATTTTGACTGTCATAGCCAATAAAGGAAAACATTGTAAGTTCTGTTTTATGTATGTACAATGAGAAACAAAGAATGTTTTTTCTTTTCATTTAAAATCAAATTATAAATTAAAAATCATTAGTATATACATTAGATGTACAGTCCATTCTTGCCATGACTTATTCTTAAATATTTGGACACTTATTTATAGATATAAGGACACTTATTTATAACTATTTTATAAAATAAAACATTTATATAATTAATAATTATTTTATTATCTCTAGCGAGTGTCACTTGTTAAATGTATTAATAATATTTTTATAATGTTATGTTTTATAAATATTTTGTAACACATTTTGTAATTTTGCAAGCAAATATTATTATACAATGTTAATTTTAGGAAAACAGTCAAAAGATACACGTGATTAATAGACTGATGCAAATTAGTACGAAGTTCATTAGGAAAATACCAGATACGTAAAATTGATTTCATGAAACATGAAACAATATCATTTAAATTAACATTATCTGTTTAGAAATGTATAAAGATCCCTTTTTATAATGAAAATCTTATAAACAACTTTTTTACAATGTAATAAATAAGTGTAAGTATTTGATCCCATGAGAAATGGTCTGATGAGAAATGGTCTGATGAGAAATGGTCTGATGAGAAATGGTCTGATGAGAAATGGTCTGATGAGAAATTGCAACATTGCTTGACCTGATTATACAACTTTTTGTATATTCAAAAATAAAGTGTATAATATTATAGATCATAGTAGATGACCTGCATGAAATGTTTAATTCTCTTTGAATAATAAATTACGAATACATTATTTAAAACAAATTTTGTCATTATTAAAATAGTTGCCATGTTTAAACTCCGGTAAAACAGTTATTTTCAATTCTTAGAAAAAGTACATTATTATTAGCGTAGGCTATATCGTCAATAAAATATAATTTCTTATTACATTATTTCGGTTAACAAAAATCAATTTCTTTTATAAGTATTTGTATACAGTTACAAAATAGTACAATCATATCAATTATATTTTTGCAGACATATAGAGGAAATTCTCAATTAATATTATTTAACTTTTTTAAATTCTTCAAACAACGTCCCAAACTATTTTTTTACAATATGAATGCAGCGTGGTTCAACAAAGGAAAAAGGACTCATTACGTCGGAATTTTATATAAAGTACTTAATAAAATTACAGAAGCACTTAGCTATTGAAAAGCAATCTAAACAATTGGTAATTATAATGAAACGAAATACCCTTTGTTTTCAAATTAATTCGTATCATATACCAACTCTATACTTTATCGCTATATAATCATTATTCATGAAAAATTGTACAATTAACTGTTATTTTTTAAACAGAAACAATGAACACCATTTTAATATTACTCGAATTATATTTTAAGTACCATTTTAAATTATGTAATACTAAATAATGTAATCTAAATAACACAACAAATTGCAAAACAAATTACTTAACTTATAATATGCTGACGGTATTTAACAGCAAAAATCTTAACAAGAAGTTAAAAATTGATTATATTAAGTGTTTACAATCCAATATTTTTGCAGGAAATTACAGTTTTTTAAAGAAACAGGAAAGCTGTTAATATTGTGAATATATTATGAAATATCATTAAATTTATAAAATTGTACGGTTATTAAGTTTTTGAAGAAAACTCATAAAACATATATGTATCTGTAAACAATCTTTCCATCTAACATAAACAGTAGTATAATTCAACAACTTTTTTCAAATTTGATCAATGCCCCATGATCAATGCCCTATGATCAATGCCCCATGATCAATGCCCTATGATCAATGCCCCATTATCGATGCCCTATGATCAATGCCCCATGATCAATGCCCTATGATCAATGCCCCATTATCAATGCCCTATGATCAATGCCCCATTATCGATGCCCTATGATCAATGCCCCATTATCGATGCCCTATTATCAATGCCCCATTATCGATTCCCTATGATCAATGCCCCATGATCAATGCCCCATGATCAATGCCCCATGATCAATGCCCTATTATCAATTTGTTGCTCGTGCTGTAATCAGCAAGGAACTAACTATCTTAAGTATATTATTCACCTTTTGAATTGCTGTCTCATAGAAATGTTGAAATCGCTCGAATCGTAGAGATGAATCATTCCTCATGAGAATGAAGAGGATGTGTCTAAGGTCTTCAGCAGAGAGTACCTCACTAAACGTTTGCTGAAGGGGTTCAATGCAGACAATGTTTAATATATTATGCGTTACATAATTTACTGATTACCCAATGATATTTCACATAATAAATTAAAAATACTGTGCACAATAAAAGCATTCTGTTTGTTTTGTTTGTAATTTTTTTTTAAAACGGAACTGTTTTTCTTATGAGACCCAGAAAGTATATTTGGCACTTAAATATATGAAAGTATTCAGAAAAATTAAAAATAATCAACATGGGTAATACTACAGCATTTACTAAAATATTGACATTGACTTTATAAATATTGAATATGTACACTTGTAATATAGATTCAGATGCATATGCATTTATAATGCATCAACATAAAATATAGAAATTGTCTTGTAGCCAATCGTATTTTGAATTTTCGACTATGATTACAATAATTGACAACCTAGGAATTGATTATTACATTTTAAATGTTTCCATATATAACAACGCATAATACTATGCCTAACAAAATTTGAATTAAATGCATTGATTAAAAACATGCATTTGATTTTATCTGATTTATTATTGATTGTTAAATTTTCATCCAAAGCTATGCTTCATTTAAATCGATTGGTATGTTTTAGAATCTCTTTTAAATTAAAAATAATGACCGAATATTGGCCTTCTTTAAATATAAACAGAATATAATGTTTAAACATATATTTAATAACGTTGATCGAACACAACCACATGTATTACTACAAGTATACTATAATTGGTCTTTGCAATTAATTAGATTTTAAATATAACAATTATTGTTACACACAATTTTTGTATAACTCTCAATTCAGACGATTAATCTTTCTAACTCTAATGTCTTTCTTTAATCTTATATTACTTTTAATTTGTTTTAATTGTTCCATTTAAAAGAATTATTCCACAAACAGATAAGGTCATAACTTTGGAAGGATAGTTGGCTGAGATAAATTAAAATACATTCTTTTATCGTTTCATTATTTACTTTGAAATGAACGAATACATTTTCATGAAGAACAAAAGAAAATTAATTATTCAAAATTATCCTGAATTCTAGGCGTGTTTTAGTTCATTGAATTTTGTTTTAATAAAAAAATTAAAACAATTTAAGCATGCAAAAAAAGTAAGAAATTAATTCGTTTTGTTAAAATAAAACACAATTTTTTAATTAATGAAACAATCATGAAATGGCTAATATCCTTCAAAGTGTTAATCTTAAAAAATATCGATTTTAACTTAGAATTAACTTAATTTGAATATTTTTCCTTTGGGAATCCATTTATCTAATTATCTGATTTCTTAAACTTGTTTTTACAATCAAGTTAATTTATTATTTTTTATCAAAAGCAAGTCATTGAAAGCGTTTTTACAACAAAATACTACAACACCATCAATTATGTTTAAATAAATATTGCATAATATTTTAGTAGCTTAATAAAATCTTCATTTTTTAACTCAAATAAAACTGTTGTTTATATTTTTTAATAACTGCATTTATTTGTTTATTTTAAATAAAAAAATTAATAGAATAGTTGGGATCTGAGTGAACCCCTTATTGAATCCAGTCGTGTAAGCAAAAACAATTAGGCCTATAAATTCAAGTTTTGAATATAAATGATAGGTTATAGCTGCAATCCAATCAGCAATAAAACAAGTGTAGCAGAGGTCTCAAGGACTCTCCACCCAAACAAGTGTAGCAGAGGTCTCAAGGACTCTCCACCCAAACAAGTGTAGCAGAGGTCTCAAGGACTCTCCTCCCAAGCAGAGGTCTCAAGGACTCTCCACCTAAACAACGGTTGTGAAGGTTAAATATTGACAGAAGAGGGGAGTGAAGCCTAAACCGACTAGGATTATTTCACTCAATAGATTAAGTACTGATGGTTAAATTTGGACTACGTCCTTCGGCTAAATTGGCTTCCAGAAGCGCCTGGTGCAGCTAGGATTATCATTATCCGAGTGAGTTAAATAAATAAGGGGTAAATACAAGGCGCGCTGGCTACCTCGATGCCCTCTCGTGAGGTCCAAAGGAAGTTGAAGGCGTTCAAGGGTCGCGACTTCAACTTGATCTTTCTACAGTCGGTTGTGTCGTGATCGTCACTTGGCGCAAACTGTATTGTATAGGAGAGACTGCGGCCATAGGAGCGCACTTGATGGACAAATCCTAAACGAAATAAAAGGCGCAACATTGAAATATAAGAGACGCAAGGTAAGAATAGAGGCGTTAGATGGGAATAGAGGCGCAAGTTGGAAATAGAGGTACAGGGGGAAATAAAGGCGCACGTTTGGAATAGAGGCACAAGTTGAGAATAGAGGCGCAATAGTGGAACATAGGCGCAAGGTAAGAATAAAAGCGCAATGTGGGAATAAAGGCGAAAGGTGGGTATAAAGGCGCAATGTGGGAATAAAGGCGAAAGGTGGGAATAAAGGCGCAATGTGGGATTAAAGGCGCAAGTTTGGAATAGAGGCACAAGTTGAGAATAGAGGCGCAATAGGGGAACATAGGCGCAAGGTAAGAATAAAGGCGAAAGGTGGGAATAAAGGCGGAAGGTGGGAATAAAGGCGAAAGGTGGGAATAAAGGCGCAATGTGGGTATAAAGGCGCAATGTGGGAATAAAGGCGGAAGGTGGGAATAAAGGCGGAAGGTGGGAATAAAGGCGCAATGTTGTAATACATTTTATCACGTCACATATGACAAATAAATTAATGTTTGATGTTTGGTCCAAATTATATTTAAATACCGTTGTTAACGCTTTTGTAAATTTATTATAAAAATAGCCAAACGTCTTCCTAAATCATTTTATAAATAATGTCTACATTCGTACAACTAAAACCTTCAGAAATTTAGTCAATATATTATAATAACTTAATTAAGTGAAAATAGTTCAATAATTTAGATCAGTTGATAATAAGCAATGGTTGGATTTTTATCATGTTTTAACGTTTGAATACATTTGAATCAAGGGTGAACACTGTTGAATTACGATAGGAACAATCACGTCATTCTATATTATAATAGCTGACAATGAATTCGTGTAGTATCTGTAAACTATTGTGCATGTATATATCTATCCAAATATTAATTAATTGTGTGTTAAAAAATCAATAATTACATAAACTTTTCTAATAGTGCATTAATATATGTTTGACGCACGACGTCAATTACATACTTTCCTTTAATGATTCGTTTTAAATAAGCACCAAATTCAGTAGAAATTGCATCCGATTTTTCGATACGGATATTATATATAATACATATATATATATATATGATATGGATAATGTGTTCTTGCTACTCACAAAAAAACCAGTGTGTTCTTTTTTTTTTAATATAAAAAATAATTTTAAACATTTTTTTTTAATTGACATTTAATCAAAACAAGCAGGTTGAATTGCTATAAAATGTGGTGAAAAGCAGTCGATGTTTATCATATACTATAGTGAGTGTTGTCATTTGGCATAATTCAGAAAGAAATAATAACTAGAACTTTTGAAATCGATTCAATTTCACATGCTCCTAAATTAATATAGTTTCATCAAACCTATTAACCTCAAACCTCTTTCTCTCTCTCTCTTCCCACTCTCACTCTCTCTCATTCTCTCTCTCACTATCTCTCACTCTATCTATCTTTACATTCCTTATTTATGTCTGTTCTCTCAGACCCTTAGTCGTAAACTAAAACTATCTTTCTGACTTTCTTAAAAAGTGTTGTTTGGCGAAGATCTGTTTTCTAGACTTTCAAACACCACTTAACAAATAGATTTTTATTTCCGAAATACTAAGTTTTTACTGCAGTAAAAACTAAACACGTGAATTTCTTGTTTACATGCTCCTTCAACTAATTGCTTCTCTAAAAAAATAATATTAAATGTTTTTGTAGGTTTTGTCACACAATTTGTTGTCTAGGAATAATTTGAAAAGGGTTTTCACTTTGCATGTTTATATTCAGGTTCAATGTGTTATCTGACAAACAAAGTATGTTCTTAACATATTTTATTGTTTTATAATTATAGAGACTTACTGTATAGACTATGAGAAAGGCTTAAATAATTTTGTAATGATTTCATGTCCTAAAATTAGTATTCGTGTCTTGCGATAATTTATCTTATTAAAATTTAAAGGAAAAAGTAAAACAGAGCCGTGAAAAAACATATAAATTCAAATTGTTATCGGTTATAGGTATTTAGAATAATTGATGATAAGGCCGGATAGTATCATGATATTCCGAGCATTAAATACAAATCAATAATATTAATTAAATTAAATTAAAATCGGTTTAATAATAAAATTAATTTTTTATACCATTTTCAAAATGTCTATATTTGTATCTAAAATCTAATTTACACTCAGAATTTTATATTATGAAACTTTGTGCACATTAAATCGCAGCTTATATTGTCTTTCTTTGTCCAGCTTAAATTTGGCCTTAGTCAAAAGGAAAAGATGTGAGTGGTACCTATCTTCCTCCGGAATCTGTACGTGAGATATAATAATCATGGTTTAAAAAAAGGAGTTGATACATTACATCAAATTGGGCATATATTGCAAATAGAATTCTCTGGAAGTCACAAAAAAGTCTTGTTCTGAATCATTGCCGTATAAAAACGCTAAATGCTAAGTTTTAAACATTTTAAATAAAAGAATAATGCTGTATGATTTTAAGTTTTTTTAATAAAAATCAAAAGGTCACATATTAGAGGTACACTTATAAGGTCAATGACTGAAATTTCACATTTTGGAACCGACATAGTTGGAATCAGAATATTAAAAATGCATCAGAAAACTATCATCCGAACTTATCCCAACTTATCTGACCTTATATAATCAGCCACATCATATACTAATAGCAACTTTTATGTGACTGTGACAACTAAATTATTATAATATAATATATACGCTGAACAATTAATCATAAATGAATTTTAGATGTTTAATGAAATATGAGAGGTGTTACACATGTATGAATTAAGCAGTACGTAACAGAAGTTAAAGGTGCAACAAGTTTGGGTCATCCCAGAAAATTGCTGACAAAGTAGTAGAAACTCAATATAAAAACAGGTTGGGCACTACGCTTACATCACATGTCATCTACAAATGTTTAATACAAGCAAGAAATGAAGCTTCTGATTTAATTATCTAAATTTCAAAAATACGAAAACTTTAGCGCAACTTATAAAAATTTAATTACGATATGTTATTTATATAACTATACTAAATAAATGGAAGAATACTTTTAGAATTTGTCTAGCCGTTTCTAGTAGGCCAATATGATTAGTAGTGAAACACAATTGAATGTCAACAGCTTTTTATTTAATAAAATGATTATATATAAAATATTGATGAAAGTTAGAATTCCCATTTTGTGAATTTTGAAATGTTATAAATGTAAAAAGAAATTTGAAATCAACGTTTGAAAATATTTTGACTAACAGGCTTATATTGAATTAAACGTCATAAATTGACAATTGACAAATGACAAATGTTCCCGAAAATGTAAGTATTGATTTTAGACAAACGATTATGTCATTAACGGTAAACGAAATAACCCATTTAACAATATTATCTATTTTTAAATATTGAAACCTTCCATGAAGTCTTCCCTATTACCTGCTGGGATGAAGATAGAGTCCCCTATTACCTGTTGGGATGAAGATAGAGTCCCTTATTACCTGCTGGGATGCGATGAAGATAGAGTCCCCTATTACCTGCTGGGATGAAGATGCAGTCCCCTATTACCTGCTGGGATGAAGATGCAGTCCCCAGTCAACAGCGTTGTGTAGGTCCAGGGTGTCTTGTTGAGTTCAGGGTGTTCGAACACATTGACAATTTCGGTCTCGATGGGGGAGTAGCCTTCTCCAAGATACGGATGCTGAAAATGGGACGTTCCTGCCTGGTGTCATTCATTTATATTACAAATTTGTACAGTATGAGTTAAAGACTATTTTGCAGAATTTATTTTACTACTCTTCTGTGATTATGCTATCATTTTGCAAGCTTTGTAACATCAAATGTTACCAGCTATACTGTGTAATACATTTACTATGCAAATGTTACTTTTAATAGTTCTGTAAATGAATAGTTAAATGTGAAATAAATTGATGAAAATAACCTGGTTTTGTTAAAATAAGGGGAGAGTCGGAGATGTGTGGAAGGAATGGATGTGAAGTGGGACGAGGTGTAGAAAAAAGGGGATAAGGCAATATGTTAGAAGAATGAGTGGTACATACACTGTGTATCTGTGATTCACCAAATATAAATAAAATAAAGAAAGCATTGTCGCGTTTAAAAAACATTTAGAACAATTTTAGAACATTTCCTGGGTTGTCACACCATATGAAGCAACTTTATATGATTATAAGTCTAAATTTATAAATTGACTTTGAAACAAGCTCTGCTAACGTCGTATGGTGAAGCAATTTAGTCAAAATGTTACTCAAGTAACACATAATATGATTGCAGAGAGAATGGTATGTAATAAATATGACTTATTTTAGTTTGTTAAACTTTTAATTGTAAATTTAAATAAAAAATTCGGCATCGATACCATTACGGACATTCGAGATTACTTTTATATATATTGGATTATCTTTATATGGCGAATAATAATGGCTGTAAAAAACCTTTTTTAAACTAAAATAAAATTCACTTAAAATATTTTTCATTTTACTTGATAGTAAAAATGCAATAAAATAAATCAATTAAATTATTTATTTATAAACCACTCCCTGCAAAACTACCACAGCAAAAAGACTATTTACGATATTGTGAAATATTTTAAATGTTTTGCTAGGTTGATAAACTAGAAATCTTGTTTACATTAAACATTATTGAAGTTCCGATTTTATTCATTAGATTCCTAAATTACGTGGTAATTTTTTAGCTTTATTATCCAAATTATCCATGCATCACGGTATGATTTTACTGATTGTCGTATATTCTATGAGTTATATATCGTTATATATGAGTTAATATCTCTTTTTATAATCCATTAGAGTAGTTGTCACTAGGGAAATAAAGATTACAATTTTTAAAAAAGTTAATAATTTTTTCCAGCGATGTTAAAAGAATTTAATTGCTTAAGGGAATAAATTATGTTGATTGTAAAAACCAAATTGAAGAAATATACGCTTAACCATTTATTTGTGATGATAACAAAATTAACATAGATCTAACGGCCTATAATATTTGGAATACGTTGGATCACTAATAACGAATATTTAAGCTTAAAACTTGTAATTACAAGCACAAATAAAGTAGAACAAATTATGCATACATGTAGTATATTAGCAAATAACTGATTAGCAAATAATCTACAAAAAACAATAACAAATATACATAATCGGACTACATATATATATAATGCGACGAACTAAATTACGACAATTTGTTTCGCATGTTGTTCACTTTCTGGGGAATCCGGAACAACACGATTCTCGACGAACTCGCAAAGAAAGGCCTTCTCATCCGAGCAGGGATGCACACCCCACTCACCCGTCAGAAAGTCCACGGAAATGCACATTGTTTCTCCCGTCTTCATGGAGTGCATTGCAAAATTGGGGAGGTGAATCAAGTTGAACTGGTTGAGTGAACCGTCTTTCCAGACAAGTTGAAAGCCGGTCTTTCCCTCCTGTTCAACCTTCGTCAGGTTGGCTCCGATCCAGAATCTTGAGCGCATAAGAGGCTGCAGCCAGGTCATGATGTACTGCATCTTCGCCGGGGTGTGAATAGAAGTCAAGTGACTCCCGGGGTTAAGTTTTCCACATCGTAGCTCGGCAGCGGTGTGGTTCAGCTTCGCGCCTTGGCCTTCACCGTGGACCAGGGTAAAAGACTGCGACGAATAGGTGACGTTACTCGCGGTAACCAGCGGAAGGCACAGCACACTAACCGCAATTCCGGTAAATAACAGGAGAGAAGAGTACATGTTATCCTATTCCAAAAACGATGCAATGTGTGCCTGCAAAAAAATCGCGGGTATTTATAGGTCCTTCTCAGTTACGTTTGAGCTCAGTTCATACTTTGTTTCAGATTGTCGTTAATACAACCGCACGCTGTTAGTCCGAAACAATTAATTTAGTGATTACCGTTCACCGGTCTTGAAAGGTCTTATTCACATGCATTCTATCGTGTTATTATGAATGATGTAACCAATATTTGGAAACTTGTTCCAGAAAATTCCATGCACTGTGTGTGGGATGTATTAATTACGCACGCTTATTACATATTTAAATAAGGAAAACTTCAAGTTATCTGTACTATTTTAATCAATAATATTGTTAAACAGAAAACGATTTATTATTATCAAAAATGCTATTTTCTGTAATAGAATTTTAGGAAGAGTATTAACATATAAATTTTAATTTGACGGTCAAGGGAATGCAAGGTATATAAAAGAATATTATAAAAACGGTTTCTCACAGTACAAGTGTTATCAAAAAACCTTTATTTTAGTTTAAATAAAAAAGTTTATTTATAACTTAAAATGTATTGTCTTATATCTAAATCAATAACATATTTTGAATAATCTAACATATACAATTTACTTACAGTGACTATTGATTTATTAATTTAAATAAATGTTACCAATTTTCTAGAAAGAGTTTAACTATTTACATTTTACAATAATTTCTGCCCCTCCCCTGAATCCAGTATGTTCCTGGTTCAAATCCACCCTACTATCATGAATCATTGCATACATCATGGATGTAGCATTTTGTTAATGAGGTATTATATTAGCGAGTTATTGTATATATGTGTGAGGAATACTTTGTATTAGTGAGTATTGTTGTTTAAGACTGAGGCACACTATTTATAGATTAAAGAGGGATAGAATGAATCGTTAAAGTATGTACTGTTGTTTATGATGCTTACTACTTATAAATCAGAGAGTAATATAGGTGCGGATTACAGCATTATTAGTAGTATTAATCACATAAAATACAAAACATGTTATATTCTATTTAAAGATATTCAATTTTTCTCGGTCCAGGTATTATAGTCGCTTTGTCAAAAATCTTGATTATGTTGGTGGGATTACATTTTAACACGTATCTACCTTTCCTTTACATAATACATTACAGACATTTCACCTTTTCGATGCATTTCAGGGCCTTCTGATATTTCGACTCATAGATTATGAAGTCCTTACGGCCATCTACCAGACAGTGAACTTGATGGTCACCATGGTAATGCAACAGTGATCCAGCCCCTCCATGAGCCATCCATATCTCCGTCTCAATCAGAGAGCGACTTGCAGGGCCGCATTGCAGAAATGTTGGCATCTGGAGGTAAAAACAATCGTTTCAATCATTGAAACATTTAAACTAACTCTTCTTCTTTTGTAAAACTTATACTATCGATCCGGAAGAATTATTTAAAAACTTTTATAGTTGTAATTTGTGCTATCAAATGTTAAGTAAATAATAAAAACATCTATAATAATGCAATAGTATACTCGTTTTAATTATAATATATTAATTATATCAAATCAAACTCTACGTTGGTCATAGTTCAATTATTTAACATGATTTATTTAATTATGATCGTATTATATCAGTTTACATAATCAGTTCAGGAATCACATTTTTATTATATTATTACTACTGTTTCAGTCAGTATATACTTACTACAAAACAAAAAGTTTTCAAAACTGTATCCTATTAAAAGAGTAAATTTGGTAACAAAATACAATTAAATTTTTTTTATCTCGAATCGTTCTAACGAAAAAGTGTAAATAAATTCCCCACTCAATCTCACCGTGATTTCACCTGTCATCTCGTGAGGAGCAGTTGTAGCCATGTAGATATCCGATTCTTTGTAGTCATCGAGAAAATGTTCCATTCGCATCTTCTTGGTTTTCCCGTCCACCGTCTCCTTGTGATGGATCGTGTGAACTTCCGTATTAGCATGGCTGAAAAAATTAGAGTTATTCATAAAATCTAAACTTATGTTTTTTGTCCAATTCTAATTTTTCTATACACTAAATTTTGTGAAAATTACACACATAAATGTGTTATTATTTATGTGTCACATTACCTACAAAAAAAAGAAGTTTAATAGCAAATATGTAGTGAACGGGACAACTTCTTCGCTAAACAACACGCCTCGCATATGTATAGTGGTAGAACGCAGCTGTTCGTCGGAACAATTCCGTAAAAAGTGATAAGAAACATAAATCTGAACTTACTAAATGCATCAATATTTGATCAAAAATAATAAAATATATAATACAAATTTTAAAAAGGCATAAAACCAATCAAGAATTATAAATATAATTTAAAAACCAATCAAGAATTTAGAAATAGATTGAGAGAAAACATAAATAAAGTAGAGCAATTTTAGACAGACATTTGCAGACATAAAACGAATATTTTACGACATATGAGTACAATTTTTAATAAATAGTGAATGAAACAGAATCTAAAAGAAATACAGTTGAGACTTGACATAACATGTTTATAAAATAATTATATAGGCAAGAGATACATTTCCCGATATCTGACGTCAGAGCCAGAAAAATGAATAAATAAGAAGTTAATCACAGAAATTATGAAACCTCTATAATGCGACAAACAGCCAGTGCATTAATTCACGTATAAAACAATATCTAATTGCACATCAAAATCTAAAACCCTTTCTGGTGCAGAAGTTATAACCTGGGAAAAGTACTATCTTCATATATTTAATCTAGAAACTTTATCTATATAATATAACATAATTTCAATAACAGATATTATACTTTTTGATTATCTAAATAACTTATATCTAAAATCTTTAGTAGCATTTATTTATACCAAATAATTTCAATGTTTCCCTCAACAGTATGCTAAAATTCTGTTTTACCTAATTGTAACAAATTTTTACTTTCATTTTATCATTGTTTCTGCTTATGTGGTACGATAATTATTTATTTGTGTTACATGAGTGATTTTATGAAAAATGTATTAAATCTTTTCAATTGATATTAGCATTATGGATAATTATTGGCATAATTGATATAAGCATTTCAATTGATATTAGTCCAGACAATTGTATTTTGTACGTAGCCAAGCCTTGTTTTATTTTAAATTTGTGTAATAATTTCACTTCTAAAATATGTATAATACTTTGACAAAGAGTGACGTTTTGGCAATAGATAAGGGATTATAAAACATTTGTGTTTACCTTTTTCATTTGTGCTGTCAAACGAAGCTAATTTTAATATAGAGTATGTTGAACATATTGTGTATATATTTTTTATATATGAACATATTATTGTTAACTGCATGTCTTTGAAATGATCTAACATAGCAAATTTTGCAAACTTTTGCACTACCAAGCCTATTCTTAAAAAAAGTAATTTAAAATATTATTATATTTATGGAATACAGATATAAAATAAGAAAAGGTTGCTATACCAAAAAAGAAGGTTAAATGTTCATTAATTAGATTAAAATCAAGTAGAATTATCTGGTGTTTTTAGATATTTTAATAATCAATATTAAGACTTAAATCAACATTAACATTAGCAATAATCAGAGTGATTACGTAACCCGAAAAAGATATAACAATAGCCAAGACCTGATGGCTTCATCTTGGCAGCATTCGTTGTAAATAAAATATAATAGAAGCACTGGCTGCAAATGAATTAATAAATTTGTTGCCGAATTTTAAAGACCAATTATTATAACACTTTTCCCAATCACGGTTCCCTGCGCTTCGTTTTTCAAATGTAAATGTCTGCAATTCACATACAATATAAATGTTATATTATAATACATAGTACAACAATATTGCATCATTATTCTACACGTTTCAAGCCTTTATAGCTTCCGAAGAGCCGCAATTTTAAAATGTATGTTATTATTACTGTCATATCAACAATGCGCAGAAAATTCAATTCGTCCATTTGCAGTGAGCAATGTAAAGCAATGTAATACATTATACACTAACCTTTCAACCTCGGCGCGGCGATGGATCTTAGAATTATATTAATTAAAACAAGTTACATGAAATAAAATAAAATAAAATAAAATAAAATAGGATTGTTTTTTAAAACATATTTTAATATGATCATAATATTACTTATATTGTTATGTGAGCTGTACTTATATTGTTTTAAAGACATTTTGACATCCCATCCGATGCGCGTAGCCTTGATATAGCTATTGCCAAAGACGTTAACGTATAATATACATTATAATAGCATAAATAGCATTAAAGTCAGTGGATGTTATGTTGCAAATTAATTTTAATTCAACTGAATAAAACTTGGTTTTATCAAACCCTACTCTTATTTATTTATTTTAAAAATTCAAAGCGCTTCTCAGATTGAGAATATATTTATAATTTAAATAGTTGCAGATAATGATATTTTTTGGAAAATCATGGATTTGCGCCGCCTTGACTGAGTGACCACATCTATCACAAAATCCTGGCTACGCGCCTGCCATCTTGCAATGTACCACTCAGATCAGATGAAGAACTAAAATGTAAGTCTATAAAGATGTATCAGATCTAAGATTATCATACATTATATTATCCTATTCTGAAAAAAAATATCTTGTTATAGTCTTATTGTGCCAAATTCTCAAAAAATCAATAATGTCAAATATTATTAAAAAATAGATATTTTCGAAAATTGTATGGTCTCCTTCATAACAAGGTAGAGTATGCAATTGCATTGAACCTTGTTGAGTTTAGTTTTGTATGGTAGGACGCCTTCTGAGTTTTCAACGACTATTCATGTTTGTATGCAGTCTGCAAGTAACTTGAAGCATAATTTGGTCACCTTGCTCGCAACTTCTCATCCGTCCAAGACGCCATGATTGGACTCTCCCTGTCCACGGTATTGCGAACAACGATTGGCTCGTCCTTTTCCACGAAGTCTCGCATGAACTCCACAGGATTAGGTGTCTTGCGTGTCTCCATTACTGAACCGTCCGGGGCTCTCTGGTGGCCTGAGGAGGTCGCAAAGTGCGGCAAATATGTAATCGAATAAAATGGTGTGTTTAAACAGCACAGCAGTATTATAACTACCCATAGCAACATAGCAACATAGCAACATAGCAACATAGCAACATCGAACAAACAATGTATACATTTTTTTTAATAAAATTAATTTAATGTTGCCTGTTTTCACCTAAAGGAGAAATTAATTACCGAAATTGTATATATTTAAAGATGTTAAGAATAATATCGAAATTACCTGAAGAGAAATTATCAAGAAACGAATTGAACAGTAAATAGAGAAAAGATAGGAACAGGAATAAGCATTTAAAAATGCATAGAAATCTTCAGCGGAATATATTATCCTCAAATAGTCAAAATATTCCCCAATTCATGTAAAAAATTTGAAAATCCAACATTTTGTAATGAATTTATTACAAAAGCAGCTTTAATTCCAAGTTGTAAAATTTATAATTTATAATTTAAAAGTTATTATATACACAATTGTGAATACGAATCAAGTAATCATTTCTTGATCGGGGCTAAATATTAAAAGCAAAATATGAATAATTGTATCTATATTCTGTACCTACATATAATGCGTTTTTGCAATATTTTCTAATTTTAATAAATGTGAATTAATCTTTCTTACCCGACTATCGTTAGCAATCACATAAATTACGATAATATGTTTTACAGAAATTACAGAAATCTGTGAAATAAAATTAAATGGCATATCATAAATAGTTCTAAATTATTTTGATTTGAGTATTTTCAGGACAAACAGGAATGATTCACGAAGTTTACTCACCAAGCGATCGCAAATGTCCAATAGGCATCTCCTCAAAAGCTGGCTTCACTATTGATGGCGGGAATATGCTCCCCATGCCATGGTCTTTCTCAAACTTCTTCTGACCCTCGGTCAGATCACTTGTCGCTAACAGGAGCACAATAATCCCACAGAATAAACTACATGTATACATCGTAAAAGCGGCCAAACGATTTGACTCTGTCTCACGTATAAAAATACAGACACAATTTTAGAGAAAGGAATAAAATCAACAAACGCTCTTATTTTACTTTGGTTGAAAACGTGGCGGTTAAAGTGGTGTGTAGACAAAACTCTATATATTGTATTACGCCACGTTTAGTCTTTGTGCCATGCTGTACCGTTTCGAAGGGGAAACGGGCTCCCTCCAAAGGCATATTGTAGTCTAAATTCCGCTATATACTGTCCCCTTTCACCAACTTGTGTAGTAACAGATGGCCCTATATCATTTGCATGTCATTATATATAGTATTATATTATTCTAAATTGGGCTGAGCTTGCTAATTATAACTGGCAATAATTTGGATTGTATTGACATTTACAAATATGTACATGTTGGGCGACATAATATTGTATATCGAGATTCATTCTATGATTTAATTTGGATTTTTTTGATTTTTTCAATTGTTAATAATATAGATTATAAAATAATATAATTAAAATATTACGCTAGAACTATTTTAATTTATTTTATTAATTTGTTACAAAATCGCAATATAATAAATATATATAATATATAACAAATATAACAATATAACAAATATATACATATATACATATATACATATATACAAAATATAACAATATACAAAATCAGAATATAGTTATTCGATTATTTTGAAATATTTAATGTTATAAATAAAAGTAACTATTGTAAAATCTTTAGCGGTCAGAAATCAAAATATTATTATATTGCATCTATTTGGAATGCATTATCTTTATATTATATTGCATCTATTTGGAATGCATTATCCTTATATTATATTGCATCTATTTGGAATGCATTATCCTTATATTATATTGCATCTATTTGGAATGCATTATCTTTATATTATATTGCATCTATTTGGAATGCATTATCCTTATATTA
>JAUZND010034981.1:0-22153 GCA_034780555.1 Coelogynopora nodosa
CCCTACCCCATATCCTCCCTAGCCCATTACCCTCCACTTATCGATCCTATTCCCCAAACCCCTATACCTCCCTTTATTGTATCCATTAATTATATTATATTACATTCACTACTACCTACTAGCTTCCAAATTAAAATTTTTGGTTGCTACGAATCCCTGTATAAAAATGTTAATGATAATCAATGTAAATTAATGATGGGAATGGGCGAGTGGTTATAAGGCGCTGGTTTGCGGATGCCGAGGGTCCTGTCTCGGAATAGGTTCGAGCCTGCTCTCGGACTCCCCCGTTCCTGATTAACAGATCGAGAGTCGAGTGTTTGCGGCCCTTAATGGGTTCGTGTTGCAGGATAAATAATTTTGTAACTTTTTGCGTGTGTCACTTAAATTTAACATATAGCCTATAAACAAAATTAAACAACAATCATGCTTAGTTCGATTTCTTATTTAGATGTGATTTAGATGTTATTTAGATAAGATTATGATGTTTCCAGCTCTTACCACGAACGGTCGTATTCGTGAGGTCTCATCTCAAATTTCAATTCATTAAACCAAATGTCGCATTTAATAAATAGTATTGGCGGTAATAGTATATAACCGGTTCATAGCTCTAATAGATTAGTGACCAAGGCTGATCTAATAGAGTTTTTAAAAATTAAAAATTTCATTTCAAACAAACAAGGTCCATGATTGCAAAAGTGGTTCCAATTATACAGTTTTGCATATATTTTCATTGATAATGTTCCGATTGGGTGATCCAGAGTTGACAAATCTCCTACTTCTCCTTATATAAATTTAATATTTGTCAATTTAAAATTAATTTAATTATTTCATGCTTGCTGCATTTTTCTGAATGTTATACGGTCAAATTCAACTACAGTACCATGTAATGGTTTTTCAATACAACGCTAAATACATTACAAGAAAATGTGTTATATAAAATCAATCGCTTAATTATTAAAAAAATAGCAATGGAAAATATGAATTAACATAGTATTTCAAATAAATTCTGTTTCATACAGTAACAAAAGAAAATACGAAGATGAAAAAAGGTCAATCCTAAATAGGCTAATCTATATAAACAATCATTTAGTTAATGAACATTAATAATGTTCACTATTCACAATGTAACACTAAGTAAACATTAATTAGTTAATGATCGTTTACCGATTTAAAAATATAAATATTTAATTCCAAACATTTATATTGTGAAATCATCTGATACAATGTCATTTATTTCATATCTAATTTTTTAAACTTTTGTTGTTTGACATAATATTTTTTATATTTTTCCTGTCTCAATATTTTATCTCAATTAGAAAAGTATAAACATTTTAAAGATTTTAAACATTTTTGAACAAGAGTAAACTTTAAAATGCTTTCTCATATAACAAACGATGTTATTTTAGACCACACTAAATGTTATTTAAAACACACACCAAGAAATTAACAGGCTGACTTTCCTTAAAGCAGAGGATTAAGTGAAAAGTAATAATTAGTAGTATTTTTGATGCAATGAAAAACGAAAGGATTTTAAAATCAAATAGTTGACATTTTTTCTGATCCTCGACTATTAAATAATTTTTTTAGCTTTTAAGTTTATGCTTTTTAATACTTAATTTCTATTTATTAATGTCAAACTGTAGGTCGATGTTTTCTATCATATTATTGGTAATTTATAAATAACTATTGTTTGATTCTTTAGCATAAAATGTATTTGTAGAAATTGTGTAGTTGGTACTTTTTAGTGTTAATGTTTACAAAAAATAACTTTATGTTAAATGTATGCGTTTCTAAAACATTTAAATAAAATAATATAATTATACATATGCTATCAAGGTTCATTATATTTATCGTACAGATATCATCTTAAACTGTACATTCAATACAATAAGTGTGTATAATAAGCTTATTTGTAAACTCATGTAATCTTGCATATTAATTAAAATAAATAAACATCTTGGTTGTAGGCTACTCATAAGTGGATCAACTCATACATTATAGTCGACCTTCAGCTTCGTACAATTAACTCGTTTAGTCGCTCTTATTCGTACATTTCGTTTAATTTAAACACAGATTATTGACAGATTATTTTTATTTATTTTTTATTTAAAAAAAAATTGTATATTTAGTTAAATAAATAAGTGAATTTTTAATGATAGTTTTATTGTTGATAATATTATTGTTTGGTAACATTATCAAAAACTGGAATTCTTATTTTCTAAGTAAAAATAATTAGATTAATGTGAAAAATCAGAAATAAACTAATGAAAAAAAAGTCGTACTGGACTGAAAATGTAAAAAATGTTAAACAAGACTCATTAAAACATCGTAAATATAATTAATTAGTATTTCTTAAAATTATATTAAAAACGTACTAAAAAATAGAACATATAAATGTATTATAATTAGTTATATTCATTAGTATAAATTAATAAAAGATCGGCATGTTTTTATCCATCGATTTATTTACTGCAGCGCATATCATGTTGTATATAATAGTAAAGTATTGAATGTAAAAATGCACATAATAATTATGCATATATTGTACATGGTGATTTTGATTTATACAGTTATTCAATAATAAGGACTGTCTATGATATTTTTAATTTACTTAAATTTAATTATGTAGTTATGCGCCCATAGTTTTCTGGCAATCATTTGGATTTAAATTAATTTATAAATGAATTTTAAATTTATGAACGCTCAATATTCTTAAATAATATGTTGAACTATGGTGTGAAAATTTAAATTGGTAGCCTGGCTTGGTTGTAACTTTTTCAGTATGTAGAAGAGAGACAAGACGACGTTACTACGAAGAGTTTCACGAAGACGCTTAATTTATACCATTTGTTCATAGTTGGGTTGAACGATTTCTCACAACCGGAGATAGTTGCTAGTGGTGGTCCAATAACTGCAAGTGGAGATGATAAACAGGAAGCAGTACAAGCGTTAGTGTCACGAAATCCAACAAATGCCATTCGAAAGTTCAGCAGGGACGTCCACCTTCCCTCTACAAGTATTTTAAAATGTTTGAAGAAGATGAAACGGGCACCCATATATACATTTTTGTTGAAGAACTTTTAATTAAGTGACGACCAATGACTGTCGAATGGAACTTTATGAATGGGTTGTGGCACAAGTTCGAGAGTATCCAAATATTTGCAGTTGAATTATATTATGCTGTTTTCATGTAAATGGCAGTGTGCACAAACATGACCTGCATTATTATTCAATTGAAAATCAACATGTGAAAATGAAAAAAGAAAATTCAAGATCAGCAATCTGTTATTGTGTGATGCATGGTTAGCATTTCGGGGGATGGCTGCTCATATTTAACTACAAGACAAAGAATTGAGAACGATATTGTGAGCTTCTCACAAATTATAGAACTTTCTTCTATAAAAATTATAAGCTCTAAAGGTCTAACCTGTCAAGTGCTACATGCCGCAAAAAGTTTAATACATACATTTTAATGAACCTGTTTACAATGAGCACGACAGACGCGACGCGACGAAGCTGAAGTTGAAATTGGTCAACTTTTTCTGCGACGCTGCGCTACAAAACGCAAATTTCAATGCAATTAGGCTGAAAATGATATAAAATCATCAAAATATGACACGCACGTCGTGATTGGGGAGAACTGAAAATAATTTTTTGCTTCCCCATACTCTGTCGTGTCGCGTCACACTTGGTTGGCATAGGCCTTTAGATGTATCAACAAGATGGTACCTCACAGCACAGTAGCCTAGCCGCACAACACCTTTTTAAGGACAACTTTCGCGGGAGGTGGATCGAACGCAGAGGTGCTTTCGAGTGACCTTTTTCATCTACCGGTCTCACTTTCCGGTGTAGAATTTCTTTATTTGGGGAGTTCTGCGAGCGGGAGAAAGTGTACCAACCAGCACACATCAAATGACTTATATAATTTAATCTGAGTTCAACAGTTTTCCTGCTGAAATGTGTGCTAATACATAAAATTATTTCTTCATTAGATGCGAGAAGTGCATTGAAAACGATGGCTGGTAGTTTGAACACGAACTCTAACTGTTTTTTAAATTATTTATTTATTTACATTTGCTACTACAATTTATTTTAAAAGTTTCTGTATAATAAATTAGGGTTTTAAAAAAAAGAAAAAAAGATTTTGACCCTATGTATGTTATTTATTACCATATTGTAATTATTTTAGAGTTCATTAGTATACTACATTTTTTTAATAATAATTTAACTTTTTTAATACGACAGATCTATATTACGATTTACCCGTTCAACAGTATTAAACAAATATTTTTAAAGATGACTGCATTATTATACCTTTTTAATAATGACATAATAATTACAAGTTTTTCAAAAGGATTAGATTACATAGTTTTATTTATATTCAATTCTTTCCGCTATATGCAACAATTTATTGGAACTTTCCTAGATATAAAAACCTCAAGTTGGCTTACTCGGGTCAGGCGAGAACATTATTGGAAGAAATAAATGGGAAGTGGGTACCAAAATCTGGAAAGAGGAGTTTGTAACACAATTATTATTCAGTAATTCCTATTCTAAAAATAAAATGTTAAAAAAACAAATTACAAAAACATAAATTCATGTTGTTGATTCCCTATCAGTAAATAGTTAATACATTTCCAAATTAATAATTTAGTGAAAGTTTTGAAAATGATACCCTATGTTTTATTTATTATAACTGATGATTTATGTTTAACTAAATTTGATAATAAATTCCCTCGCGGGTTTAAACAAAAAATAGTGATCAGCGTCTGCCACGTTCGTTATTAACGTTTATCCATTCATTCCAACAGCCAATAGAACTGGAGTATATAACATTTCTCAACTTCTATATAGTCATCAACTCTGTGAAAAATAATCCCCTACAATCGGCACCGTAAATATTTCATTCAAAGGAGAAATTCTATCGGTAAAAAGTATATATCTAATTCTATTGGTGTTTAATGAAACAATATTTTTGTCAATCTGCTCTTGTTTGCCATTCGTTTTGTTGAATTACTTCAATTGAACAACTATTTAACACCGGCGTCCTTACCAATATACACCAGAAACAACCGCGTTTCCACGCCTAGCCACCAGTCATTTAAAAACAATCGATTTGTTACACAAACACTGGAAATCAAGTATAATTGCGGGAATATCGGAAGTATAGTTCTCTCTGAGCATATTTTGCACTTACCAAGAAGCAGTAAGTTAATGGACTTGATGTTTGTTTTGTTAGGTATAAAAATAAAATGGTATAATTTATAATCTGATTATTTTGTATGAAAATATTTAGAATACTATGAAGAATATGTACATGTTTAAAAATTCACAATGAAACAGATTCGAATTAAAAAAAAAAATCTTCATATACTATATAATTGATGCGATGTCCACATATACAATTTATGGATTGTGTTTCGTATAGTATACTGAATTCAACGGATATGTACAGCCCTATATTTTAAGAACCCATAAAATGATCTGATTGACGATGGCAATCCTATTTGATTGGGTAAAATCAAAGTTTCTCTGAGAAATATATAGTTATTAATTGTTGTTTTATTGTATTTATGAAGCATAACATTAAAAACGACTATATCATTTTTAAGGTACTTCAGATATCGCACCTCACTCACAAAACATTACTTGTGAATTCGACATCAAAGTTATCGTCACACACTTACTTTCAGTATGAAACTGCTTATGCTAAGCAATGATGAATGAATGACTATATACAATGTACAGTATATATATATGACTATTTCAAATATGAATTTCAACTTCGAATTCTACAAATTAATGTATATAACATATTTCGTATGGCGGCAAATAATAAAGAAAAATGTACAGAACATAAAAATATTTGCATTACAATTCGTGTAGTTACAATTATGCTGGAATAACAATTGCATATTGTATTAATATATTGTAGTTAAACAATTCCCTTTTTTAGGATATTAATTTCTGCCTACTGAGAAGTAACTTAGAAATATTATTTTTTTTATAAAAGATAAATCAAATTATAGTTGTTGTACTGAAAAAGATCCCTAAATAAATTAATGATAAAACGGTATATTAATGTTTTCTAATTATGAATCTGGTTAAATACATACGTATTTCATATTTATATATAAAAAAATTTATTAGACAAATTATTATAGGTGCAGATCATTGCAATTGATTATTACATGACTATTATCTAATCTGAGTTAACAAAACGAATACACCATTAAATGAAACAATTATTAAGTGTTTCAGTTCATTAAGGTATTGCTTATTTATTATAGATTATCTCTTGATTTTATAGGTCACTCTATCAAAATCCAAACTTTAAACAACCATTCGAACAAAGATAGTTTTCAGGTGATATAGACTATTCATCACAGGCAATACCATAATGGTACAAAATGGTACCCTTTATTGTACGGATAGATTATCACTAAAACTTTAGTTACATTGTTAAAATATGGAAATAATAAATTTAGTTATCTGCCTCATGTCTAGCATAATATATAGTTATCTGCATCATGTCTAGAATCTACTGACATTTTTAAGAATTTTAAAATTATTAACTGAATTTAAATGTTATAATAGAAATATTGCAATTATTAAAATAAAACATACTTTCCTCAGATTTGGTGGAAGGTTTAATAAAGATCAGGCATATATAAATGCAATTAATTGAAACTACAAAATATTCATAATTTAGTAAAATTATTACCCAAGCAGAAATTATGTAAATTTTTTATACATTAATAAGGCTGTAGTCTTTATTGATTTAAAATAATGAAATATTTATGTAAATTATAATAAATTCAAAATGGTTATTAGAGGACCGCCCGCATGAGCTTATAATGCGTATATTTTTTGGAAGACTATTAGCAAATTTGCACCAGAAGAAATGACCTTTTTTATTTTTAGCTATTTGTAAACAATTACCATTATAAAAGTGCTCCTTTAATGGCGTCCCTATGAGTACATTTCTGGTTATAATATAATTGGTTCATAATATAACCTAGCGAATATCATTTGTGTGGTTAGCTAGAAAGTAGTTGCACACTTTTTGAAAGCTTTTTTGGTACTCTTGAAGTGCTTTTTTGAAGGTGTTCCGCGAATTTTGGACATTTTGTGGCTTAAATTGAACTCTTCGTTATCGATCCAAATGTGTAGGATCACACTATCAACATTCACAATATTAAAGCAATGTTGATTATCATTTTTTCAACGTGTTATTTCGTTTATATTTAGCTTATATTCGCTTAAATTGAACTCTTTTTTATTGATCCAAATGTGTAGGATCACACAATCAACATTCACAACATTATTGATGCTATATTGAAGCTATTAATTAGTATATTAATTAGTAGTAATTAATAATTAATTAGTATTAATTTAGTATTAGTAATTAGTATTAGTAATTATTTTGTAATTAGTATTAATTAGTATATTAATGAAGCTATATTGATGATCATTTTTTCAACGTGTTACTGTCTATAACTATTTTGTCATCTTTTCTTTTTGAAAGTTGTGATATAAGATTCTTGCATGTTAGAAGATTCTTGCCTGATTTTCAGAAATCTTTGAAATTTGAATAACAATTAGCCAATGTTATTTGTGTTGAAAAGTGTAGTAATTTGTGCATACGCTTTAACCACTAATGAATAAAAATAATTCTAAATTAAAATGAAAAATTAATCTTACAACTATGTACAATTTTCCTACAAAAAAACTATAAATATATTAGTGACATAAGACGAAACATTTTAAAATGAACCTTAAACTTTCGGTTTATCTAGTAATTGTTTACTACTTTTAATAACTTTCAAGTTTTTTCTACCGATGACGAATTTTAAACTTGGAAAGTTTTAATATTTTTTCGATTGATTATTGATTTAAATAAAATGTATGTTTATGTAAATATTTGCGGTTAAATTTCTGAGTTTTCGCTTTTTTACTTTTTTATTACATTTTTATTATCATTTTAAAACTTTCGTTAAACTATCCGCCAGATGAAGTAATATAAACGGTAGTTTATATATCTATATTTTATAATTTTATATCATGTCTAGACATGCTCTCACTATTCTATGAAAACATTGATTAATAACGATATCACTAGACATAAAATGACAATTTGATATGTAATATCGTCATATTTATAGTTATATCGCATTTTCTATTCGTGCTGCATAAATTAATATAAAATAAAAAAATTTACGAATTTAAAATTTAAATAATAAAAAAAGCTCCGTAACAATTTTATATACATTCAATAAGAATTTATTTCTATAAAATATTTGGAAGTCACTAAGTTTTTACAATTCTTATACGCAAATGATGAAAGATGTAATTATAATGTAAATATCAAACTAAGGTGTTAAATTAATGATTCGTAATTTGTCTTCTCTACTATAGCGTTTTCGATCTTATTGGATAACTTCAGTAGTTCGTATTCCAGTTTGAATACTTGAAATAGCTAAATAATTATTGAACAATCCCTTTCCATGGAAATTATATAAATGAACTTTACACCTTGTCAAAACATTTTTTAAAGTTATTCGTATATATTCTGCAATATATTAAAACATAGATTTATGGGTAATACATAATCATCAACAAATAATATACAATTTAAAATGTATTCCACAATATATAATTTTCTAGAATCGAAGGTATTATTAATATTGGTTGTAATTGGTTAATAAAATAACCCATTTTAAAAGTGTATATATATATATTGCCTATGTATTATTGTATTATAGTTAACGATAAAAATCTACTAATTATTAAGTCTAAATATGAGTGAATGATATATATATATAAACAATATTCAGCTGTAAATAAATGAAAACGATAAGCAGAGGTATAATATAATGATATATTTTATTAAATATAAAATTTATAGTGTAATTACATTATAGATAACAATTACGTAGATTTTTGAAAATATATTGCCCATAGGAACATCAGTAAAGGAACAGTAAAGGAACATCGGTAATAGAACAATAAAGCGACATCGTAAATAAAATATGCATCAATATTTATAGCTGACCTATATCTTTTTATTTATGGCTCATTCATTCAGTTGAAACAAAAAAATCATCGTTCACAAACTACACAAATGTATATGTAATAATCGCATCCCTAAAAATATTAAAATTGACGCGTCAACTATATTTAGGAAATTACTTGATCATATACCTATGGGTATTATTTTAGTTTGAATTGTTTAAAACAACGTGAATTTACACTGTTAAAATTAACAAGTATGTAATTGTTTTGCTACAAAAATAGACATTCCATTTAAATAAATATAAATTCTAACTTTCTAACATGAAACTATGTCAATATTATGAATATATAGACATTTGCTCAAAACGAATACTATTCATTTAAATGACAAACAAATAAATTAAACTATAAATATATATTAAATTATGATGAATCATTGATCTGTTATTAAATAACAATAACGATCAACAAATTATATATATAATTATATATATATATATAAATAGTTATATATACACGATTATTTATTAAAAAATATTTTGTTAGAAAATACAGTAAGGTTAAACGACCTTAGTTTAAAATACACAAAACATGTATTGATTTTTTCAATACTGGATGTCTTTAATATATATTAAGAGATTCTGAGTATTATTTTCTTTATTTTCTTAAATGAAAATAAAAAATATAAAATGAATTCAAATTCAATATTTTGTGTTGTTACTAAAGCTAGAGTTATTCTATTTTTTCCAATAGATCACGTGAATAAAAATTAAATGAAACAATAAAATTAAATAAAACATACAAATAAATCACTCTCTGTAACATTTTTCGCCTAAAAAATTTAAAAAAATTAAATTATGTACAAGTAAAACTAAAATATGAAAAAAAGAACAAACACCGGTGAACAATAATTTATATTATAACATTTGAATTGAAATAAACAACATGTAAAAATACGTCGTAATCAAATTATTCAAATAATAGTCTAAGAAATATCATAAAGTAATTAATACTCAATACTAATAAATTAATAATTAATAACTGTATTAATTACTCTTTAAGAAATGTAACTTAATGAATTACTGAAAATATTTCAAAAGTTATCCAGCTACTACCCTAATAGCAATTATATTCTTATTAAAATATTATGTTCAATGTTTTAAAGTCTATTAAAGTCAATAAAACATCATAATGTAGACAGTTCTTTTAATAAAGAAGCCAAACCTATATCACTATCGAGAGTTGGTTTCTTACGGCGTATAAACGTAGTCTTTCTTATGTCTCTCTTATGTCTCTCTATAGTTTCTCTTATGTCTCTCTTATGTCTCTCTTATGTCTGTTATTATGTCTCTTATGTCTCTCTATAGTTTCTCTTATGTCTCTCTTATGTCTGTTATTATGTCTCTTATGTCGTCTCTAATGTCATCTCTTATGTCGTCGCTTATGTCTCTTATGTCTCATATGTCTCTCTATAGTCTCTCTTATGTCTCTCTTATGTCTCTCTATAGTCTCTCTTATGTCTCTCTTATGTCTCTCTATAGTCTCTCTATAGTCTCTCTATAGTCTCTCTTATGTCTCTTATGCCTCTCTTATGTCTTTCTTATTATGTCTCTCATATTATGTCTCTCTTATGTCTCTCTTATGTCTTTCTTATGTCTCTCTTATGTCTCTTATTATGTCTCTCATATTATGTCTCTCTTATGTCTCTATTATGTCTTTCTTATGTCTCTCTTATGTCTCTTATGCCTCTCTTATGTCTCTTATGTCTCTTATGTCGTCTCTTATGTCTCTCTTATGTCTCTTATTATGTCTCTTATGCCTCTCTTATGTCTATCTTATGTCTCTCTTATGTTTCTTATGTCTCTTATGTCTCTTATGTCTCTTATGTCTCTCTATAGTCTTTCTTATGTATCTTATGGATTGGGGTGTTGAGGAGTGGAGTCGAATCTTCTTCACAGATGAAGTTCCCGTTCATCTAATTCAGAGTCGTCAGCGTCGCTATGTTCGCCGTACACCAGGTACACGCTTTCATCCCCAGCACATCCGACCAACAGTCCATGTTAGCAGTGGAAAGCCTATTTAGCCAAAATGTTAATTATTGGTTTTCTAAAGATATTAATATATAGCTGATAATAAATACCAAACAATGTATTGTTTTACAATGTTTCATATTGTAAATGTAATAATTAATAACATATTATATATTTATAGTAGCCCTAAGTATACACTAGGCTAGATGTTAATTTCAATGATAACATTTTAAGATAAAAACAGACAACTTTTTTTTATTACCAGTTGAACGGGCAAGGGGGCTGCAACGAAAAAGTGTACATCCCATTTTGCCATTATTTATAAATTTACTATATGAAATACTTTAGTTGTTATTTATTATTAGCTGCATGTTTTATAAAAAATCAATAATGAATTATTTATTTGCAAATCAATGGTAAATTATATTATTATTTTTGCAAGATAACTTGCTTGCTGATATATTAAATATGTAGCCCTATTACACATTTTATAAATAAAATGATGGTAAACTACTACATGTATTGTAGGCCTACTAATAATTTTTAAACTAGTAAATAGTGGAAAATCATCTTATCCTGTAATTTGTCCGTCTGACCATTTTATTGGATTGCAATATTTTAAAACTTTGAATTTTCTAAGTATAAAATATCTTTACAATTAAATAGTAAAAAACGAAAAACAGATTACGTGTACAATATACTTTTGGCTATTTTTAATGCAAGAAGGGTGATATTATGCACAAAACTTGAACACAAATTTTACAAAAAATATATTTCATAGTGCATACAAAGTAGAATAGTGTCAAATTAGACATATAAAATATTTATAATTCATACATCATAAGTGACAAACAAATATTGCCTAACTAAAATATTTCAGCATAATTAACCTAAATTACTTAATATTATAGGATTATTTTATTAATATTATAAGTTTTATTATTTATGACCTGGTAATTCGTCTTTTAAAAAATCCACATTTTTGACTTGCTATCTTATCTCTCCAGGTCTGTTTTATAGAGTATATATTATTTCAAATTGATATTTATGGTTTGATGATAATACATTTTTTTGTTTGACCTTTATAGAGTTCGGTCCTGAATCTTGTTTTTCTTTTAAATCATCTTGATCGTATTATAAAATTGTGATTCTTTGTTTGGTACTAAGCGTTTTGATAGTTTCTATTTCTTCTATATTTTAATACAAGATTGTTTTGTGGTTTTGAATGGAATGTGATAATTTATGAAGATAATTATATAATTTATATCTAAGTCATCAATCGATATACCATCTTAGTCATAAATCGATATATCACCCCAGTCATCAACCGACAAATAATTTTAGTCAACAATGGATAATAGAATAAAGTAATGTTGATGGCAATATCTAGTTTTATTGTATTATCCAATTCTAGAAAGTATTATTTTAGAATAATAATGTTCTCTTATATACGGTATCTGTTTGATTGAGTTAAAGATGTTTAGAATTAATTAGGAAGATTCTATTGTATTAATGATTTTTTTGAAATTGTTATATATATAAATTTTGCACAAGTTTTTCATTCGAAATATTTTATAGTTTACAATTAAAATATTTCTGAGAGAATCATATCAATATCAACATTTATATAAAACATAAGTAACAATTAATATAATAATACCCCTATGTATTATTACAATTTATTACAATGTATTATTTGAATGTTAAAAAGTGAGTAATTTTTCATCGAGCGATTAGGCGACGTAGTTGAATTGTGTAAAACATATACAATACTAATTCCAATTTTTAGATCGATATCAATGGCATTTTTTTTTACAAATCTGGAAAATTACGAGAGGCATGTACATTATACTAGTTAGCCAACTAAATTGAAGAGTTGATATCTATAATACATAATATGTTATCTGCGATCAACTCTAAATTTAACTAAAAGACTTAACAAATAAACAACAAAGTCAATCATGGGAGGAGAATTAAGGAAGGCTCAGTCCTACTCGTCACCATTATGTTGACTTGGCAAGTAATTTATTATGCAAGAGCACTGTATCAAAATATATAATGGAGTACGTATGGTAGTCCTATCTGATTTATAGTTTGCCTTTTACATTGTGAAATATTAATTATTCCAGTTTATCTTACTGTTGTATAATGTTATGTCGCTATTCACTCGAGCTCGTACTATAGGACGTAAGATAGTAGAGAATAGTAGCTTTTTACCATAGTTCCCGCGTTCTTCTTCTTGATCTACTTAGTATTAATTATTAATTGAATGAATGAAGCAACGTTTATATAAGTATAGGAAGGTATATACTTAGTTTTTATGACTCAACTTTTGCTATATGACTCTTTTTGGTTGTGTTTCATTTCATACTTATTTTGAAATAGTTTCGTTATCAGTATCTTGCTATAATTATTTATTACCTTTAAGGTTATATAGCGATATGTAGTATATATTTAGAATGCCATTAAGAGATATACGTAATACCTTACTATTTATAGTATATACTACAAGGTATTAATGGAATACATTTTTTTAAAATGATATTTAAATAATTAATTATTATAAAATGTTAGGACATACTGGATGTAACACCATGCAGTCTCTTGCATCTTAAATATTTGTTAGAATTAAATTTAAAAAATAAGTTTATTTATATATGTTTATTGGAGTGTTTACATCGAGCATATTATATAACTATTTATTATTACAGCTTATTTTTAATTATTATTTTAATTATCTTATTTATAAAATATGAAACAGACATTGAAAGAAGATAGTTTAATTTTGTTTATTATTGCTTGCATTGTCATGATGTTTGTCATATATTTATTTAGTTGCATCCGTCTTTAACAATCTGATACTCGAAGATGAATGCTTTTATTTAATATGATAAATGAGAAACATTAAATACCTAATTGGAGAGGGGTAGAGTAAAATATACATTTGAGGCAATTATCTTATTAGCAATTATTTAAAATAGTGCAAAAAAATATATAGGCCCTAATACTAATAGTAATGGTTAGCCTACAGTTTAGATATATTTGCCACATATAGTACTAGATATACTCAATGTATTTAGAATAGTACTAAATATGGTACCTATATTTAGAATAATCAAGAAATACAGTATTTAGAGTATTTGGAGTAGTAATATACAAACTGAATATTTTTGGAATAATAATTATAAGAAACCTACACCTAATAATTATAAGATATCATGAATATATTTTAACTAGTAAGTACTTTATATATTGATTATATTTATATTAGTATTGTAGATGCTGTGATTAGGATTAAATATAGTCACTATATTTAATAATAGAGTAATAGAAACTGTGAATATATTTATGATAATACTATAGATATAAGAAATATATTAAGAATGATACGAAATATAGCGGATATAGCGGATATAGCGGATATAGCGGATATAGCGGATATAGCGGATATAGCGGATATAGCGGATATAGGCCTATTACGAATAGTTATTTTAAATAATAATTCATGCATTAATGAATATAAATAATATTATACTTGATAGAATAAATAGTTGTATTGTAGATGTATGTAGAATACAGATTTGCATGATCATACATTATTCCGATTTTTCGTTACAATTGTCTTATAATAGATTCTTGATATTTAATTTCAAGATGTTTTCTATCTTTTCTATCTTATGTTTACGTTAGTTTTATCCAATTGAATTTGCTGTACTGTTCCAATGAATCCAGTTAAATATTCTTCAATAATTATTATAATCTTGTTTTAAACATGGAATTGTATTTACTATGTTTAATGTGGAAGTGAACTGCGTTCTTTTATATTACTTATTTTAAATATCACTCAATTATACATTACAAGTAGCATAGTATTAAATATGTTCACTGTGACCTCATATTTCAGTATTTTCATTTTCTATAAAGAATACGCTTCCCCGAGTTGAATACTATTGTCTGATTTGACAGTGATATGATGTCAATTGGACCATCTCACCCACCTAGCAGGCTTATATATTTCTGGATTATGTTTATGTTTCCCAGAAGGTAAGTCATTTGTTTTTTGATAAAATATAATATATTACCGTCTTTACAAGTACCAGCCTGGTGCTATATAGGGCCTATTATATATTGGACAACGTAATTTGAAGAGAACAAAATAATTTTATTACAGTTGCCATAATATAATGTAGAATAAAATATTTATTTCATTGATTAATCGACGAAATGGCGAATTCTATGATGTGTTCCAAGTAATTTTGAAATACATACATAAAAATAATGATTAAGAACAAAAATATCGTATAATTTTAGTAAATATTTTTTTGACAAGTTAAATATTTCTATACGAATAAGTATTTTCACTGTATTATAAAGACAATAATTTTGGTGATAAATTTTAATTCACAGTTTATCCGACATACAATTTAAACATCCGCAAAACTTGTAGATATTTAAAATTCAGTAAACAGTGATAATAAAAAATTCTTAATATATTTATTTAGGCTTACATTATTAACAATAAACAAATAATTTTTTAAATTATGATATTTATGTAATCCTATGTGAACTGATTAATTATTCTATCTATTAAAACAATTATTATACAATAATTAAAAAAGGACTACAGTTAATAAAATTAAATAGTGGAAACCAACTAATGTAAAATGACTTATGTTATGAGTAAAAAAACAAATGATTCTTTTAAATAGATTTTACTTCATCGGTATTTTACTCAGTCAGCAATACAATCATTACAAAAAGTATGTGTTAAAAATAGAAATAAAAAGTAATTATATAATAATAAAATTTCTTTATTTTATGTTTTTGCTGCTTAAACTTTTCATAGATAATACTTAATGAGTATGGTTGATTCCATTTGAAAATAATATTATATGATTATAAAAAATAAAATATATCCATTAGAAGGATACTTAGTATAACTAAAAAATAGAATTAACATAACTAACTTATAAATTTGATATTATTTAAAAATAATTTATATGGTTGACTGAATTAAAATGTAGATTATATTTATAAATAGTTTGTATGAAAATGTAATGATTATTTTGTAATTGAATAAGAATTTTGTTCAGAAATCCAGAAAAAATGTGTTACGTCATGTTTAAGTCAATATTATAACATAGAATTAATTTTCTTTAATCTGAAAACATATTTCTAATAAAATAACAAGGAAATAAAAGAATTAACTAAATCGGTTAGCTAAAAGAATCAAAAATTGATTTAATTATTTTTTATTATTATTCAAATAAAAAATAATATAAAAAATAATTACAATTAATTAATTAATTAATTAATTAATTAATAATTTATAAATTAATATATAAATAACAAATTAGTATAAATAAATAACATAAAAATAGTATACATTAAAGTAATATATATATATAGATTAAAACGTAAATATAAATATGTAAAATAATTTTACTCGTAATTTAAATAATATTTAAAAAATAGTTTTATTCAAAATATTAATTTTATATTTTATTAATTAAGATAAATAATTGATTAGTAATACTGAAAATGTTGTTGTTACGAATAAATTTAAAAAAATCCACTTTATACAATTTTGTGAATGATGTCATAAAAAGTGTGCTTTAGAAAAATATATATTACCACTATAACTAATGAAGATATATTAATTATTTTAATTAGTCCAGATAAATGGTACATAAATGGTACTTGTTATTTTTTTATTTGGATATTAATGCATGTAGTCTAATAAAGATTTTAGATTGAGCGATTTGATTATTTATATAGGCTAACTCAACATTTAATATATTTGAAAGTATGTAAAATGTATGTATATAGGCATTATGAAACACTCATATCACTTTATTAAATAGAACAATATAAGAAAACAATGATATTATTAAGCAGGAAATAAGTTATTTAATTGTTTAATATATTACAATTGACACTATGGTAATTGTCATTGCTACATACAGCCCGCTAGTAAATGTTTAGACAACGCTGTATATTATGAATATCAAGCAATATAAATGAGTAAATTAGAAAAAGATTTTGTAGGTCTATAGAATTATGATATCATAACATTTTACATATTAATAATAAAGTTGAGTATTTTTATTTCAAATTTAATATTCATGAATAATACTCTATGGTATAATTATATGTGTAATATTAAAACCTTTCGCACATTTATAAACGTTATGAGATTGTATTACTTTTAGTCCAAAGTGATAATATTAGTTCAAAGTTTGCTTAAAGCAGACAGTTTCCACTAAATAACCCCCAAAGCTTTCCGTCACTTATGTGTGTCCATCAATTAAATGGTTAATGGCCCCCATTTCAAGAGAATTTTGATTCACTTAATGTCTCAAGTTACATTGCTGAATAAAACAGTTTTCAATTCAATTTATGACTTATAATATCTAAAAGCACAGAAACGGATATTCATTTAGTTTTCTGTTTCACGGCGGGTCGTAGTGTTGATCAGTTTATATGAACTGATTATGTTATTTGTAAGAAATAAATATTTAAACAGAGATATTATGCAATAATATCTATTTATAAAAAACGAGATTTAGTTTTTTAGTTAATAAAAAACTTTTTCACTGATTAATTTACATAAATTATTAGGATATCATACTGTTTTTGCGATTTTGTAAAAAAAAAGATTATACATAATATAATATAATAATATACAGCGTTAAGCTGTGCCATATAATTATTTTGTATTCACGTGACAGTTTTGGTATTGGCATACCTAGATTAGATTAAAAACAAAAGCTATGATTCTGAAAATGTGTGCAATTTTATTTCATAAATACAAAGAAAGAAGGAAATGGGTAGGAGGGAGAACTATAGAGTGTAGAACTGATACTAAACAAATTATAAAAATATCTAAAACCTTTTAAGCTTAAAATAAAGAAAAATATGGAATATTTGAGTAGATAAAATATGCAATATTAAACTTAATAAGGTTAAATTCAAATGTAACTATTATCAATATATTTAAAAAATGAAATTTTTTAAAAACTATTAATAGTATAGTATATACAAATAGAATACTATTAAAGTTATGAATTAATATGTAATAATAACAATATACGACATCATTATATTAAAAAATTAAAAATCAACGGCACTGGCTGGTGCTATTGGGTCACTATCGGCAGGCATAGTTTCAAACAGACAATCATTCGCATGGATTAATTATTTGTATATCTAAAAATAAAAGAGAACATATTTTATATATTCATTTATTGAATCCAATTAGGCAAGGACTATCTATCGAACAGTGCAGTGCATTGTACGAAGAATGTGTACACTGCATGAAACTGTATATTAGTATAATAACGAATTGAAAAGTTACGTATGATTGTACCATGGGTAAAATAGTTTGTGAAAATATTCTTAGGAAAACATATAGTAAAATATTATAATATATGATTGAATGACAATTACATAACTAAAATAACATTGTTAACTTATTGAAGAAAACATGTGCGACCATTTTCTGTAATCGCTCAATAAGTGTGTAATTAATAGGCAAAATCAGAATTGATTAGTTGATGTAAAGGTATCTGGTAAATACTTTAATATACAAATTTATTGATTGCTACGTATTGTATAGATAAATCGGTACCCGTATACACTTGTAACAACTTTTATAAGCATCTTATTCAGTTAGAAAGAAGAGAAAATAATATCAAATAACTATTTTCATAATATAAAGATCCATCTTATTTTATATTTATATAATTAAGGATATTTTGGAAGATTTCTAATTAGTTTCTATTGTTTCAGTAAAATTTGTATGGAATAGTGATAGTATGTGCACACAGACCTTTGTATGGGAATGGTGATGGTATGTTCACACAGACTTTTGTATGGGAATAATGATGGTATGTGTGCAGACCTTTGTATGGGAATGGTGATGGTATGTTCACACAGACCTTTGTATGGGAATAATGATGGTATGTTCACACAGACCTTTGTATGGGAATAATGATGGTATGTTCACACAGACCTTTGTATGGGAATATTGATGGTATGTTCACACAGACCTTTGTATGGGAATATTGATGGTATGTTCACACAGACCTTTGTATGGGAATAATGATGGTATGTTCACACAGACCTTTGTATGGGAATGGTGATGGTATGTGCACACAGACCTTTGTATGGGAATATTGATAGTATGTTCACACATACCTTTGTATGGGAATAGTGACAGTATATGCGCACAGACCTTTGTATGAGAATAGTGACAGTATTTGCACAGACCTTGTATGGGAATAGTGATGGTATGTTCACACAGACCTTTGTATGAGAATAGTGATGGTATGTGTGCACAGACTTTTGTATGAGAATAGTAATGGTATGTGCACACAGACCTTTGTATGAGAACAGTTATGGTATGTGTGCACAGACCTTTGTATGGAATAGTGACAGTATTTGCACAGACCTTTGTATGGGAATAGTGATGGTATGTTCACACAGACCTTTGTATGAGAATAGTGATGGTATGTGTGCACAGACCTTTGTATGAGAATAGTGATGGTATGTTCACACAGACCTTTGTATGAGAATAGTGATGGTTTGTGTGCACATACCTTTGTATAAGAATAGTGATGATATGTGCACACAGACCTTTGTATGGGAATGGTGATGGTATGTGTGCACAGACCTTTGTATGGGAATAGTGATGGTATGTGCACACAGATCTTTGTATGGGAATAGTGATGGTATGTGCACAAACCTTTGTATGGGAATGGTGATGGTATGTGTGCACATACCTTTGTATGGCTTATATACCTCAGTATGTGCACACAAAGCTATAAATTGCCGTTGCTGCACCAAAGTCCGACAACATTGTTTAGTCCCCTCTTTCATTTAAATTAATATGAACTTGAAATGTTGTACAAACTACAATTATTATTATTTGATATCTGGTCTGTCCTTAGTTATTTTTTGCTTTTTGGATTCGGTTGTCTCTTTTATATCCACCGGTTTGATTTGCCATATTATCATTCAAGGCCTGTTTCATAGAGTACACAGGCTATTTTGAATTCCTATTTGAACAGCTCACCACTATCTCTATTGTCCCTCCCCTCTTTGTCCCTTATCTCTTTGTCCCTCCCCTTCCCCTTTTTTTCTCCCTTTTTTCTACCCCTTTACTCCTTAGACGGGTTTGGTTCGCAGTCGTTTTGATAATTTTTTATTCGTCATATTTTTCATTTTTATTTGTTTTATTGTGTTGTTGATGAATAAAATGAAATGGAATATGGTTATTTACTATGAATAATATATTTTTTATAATTTAAAAATTAATATAATTTTCTTTTATGGTTTTAAAAATAAATCTGCATACACAGTGATATTTTATTTTAATAAAAATATACAATTACGGTATGCTACAATTAAGAAAATCAAATTAAGATACGCTTATTAAAAATGTATCGCATAATATGACTCAAGGTCTTAGCAAGGATTGTTTTCCGAGTGTGCTCAGGACAACAGTTATCCCACTCAGTTATCCCACACGTATCCATTGAATTTTGTCATTGTTTTTTTAAATATTTAGTGCAATTAGTGTGACTTTCATAAAAGAGGGTTAATTTATTTCGATTTTGAGACTCACGTGGGCACCAAATTTTGTACCCAGCCTGCATGAAACATATATTTCAAATATATGTGTGGTTTAAAAATCAGTTGATTGTAATGACATTACACATTCCTAATGCAAATAAGTGCTTAATAAGAGATTGCAAAATTTAATATTAGGAAAGCAAACTAAAACGGATAGACTGCCTTTTTATTTCAAATTTCAAAACAGAATTGTTTAAAGATTAAAACGCATTGTACAAAATTTAATTTTAACATATTTTCACGATTATTCAAGTTGTCAAGTATTGCACAAGAAATATAAACACGAAAACAAAATAGAAATGTCTTATTGCTTTTGATATTTTTTATTTTTCGGTTTATTAAAATAAAATAAAATATAATATTACAATACAATTTATATAAAAGATTCGCATTGATGTAGTTAATTACTGCGGCGAATAGTTGCATAGAGAGAAAAAATAAGAAAAAAGGAATTTGGTTTGTTTGAACTAAGTGGATTTAAAAGACACTCTGTCAAAACCAAAAAAGCAGCAGAATAATTGTGGACAGGCCAGATCATAAATAGAAACGCGTATAACAACAGATAATCATTGTTGACATAATCAAGAGGACCAGTGGAATGATAAATTATAATTCATTACATTACCAACGAGTATAAATAAATACAAATATTTACAAATAGTTATAAAGAATTAGTAATTATATAATATATAATATTTAATATAATATTATATTATAATAATAATAATATAATAATAATAATATTTAATAATAATATAATATATAATTACAAATAATTAATAAATAAATATAAAATACAATAAATACTAAACAAGATATGCTGAAGTTTATAGAGGCAAAATTCAACTTACTTTTTAAATCTAAAAGAATAAAAAGTAAAACAACGATAGATAGTTTATGCCTATAGAAAAAAAGATAACTTTTAAATTTAGAAATATAATATCACAATAACCGTTTGCAATGTTCACCAGCATCTGAGCATCGAATGTTTTACTGTGAAAGATTTTCCTTCTTGGCATTGTGGCTGGAATTATTTGAATACAATCAGAATTTGAGACAACAAACTAGATACTGTAAGACATGTGATTGGCATTGTGGTTGGAATCAGTAGAATACAATCACATTTTGGAAAAACTCATCCTCAACAAGTATCTGGCCCCTCTCATCGTTCCTAACATGCAAAAGGATCAATTCACATTCGTTCCTCGTAAAGGAGCTGGTACCACTACAGCACTGATTCGCATCACTCAACACACCGTACAGTTCCTAGACCAACAAAGCGGAACAGTGCGCGTTCTTCTGGTCGACTACTCCTTTGATAAGATCACTTTCCACACAGTCATGTACGCTGTCGCCCACCTTGGTGCGTCCAAACAGCTCATCGCCTGGATCCATAGCTTCTTTGACGATCGCTACCAGCGTGTTTCTACTAATTCTGATACCTCTACCTGGCAGCCCGTAACCAGCGGTGT
>JAUZND010034992.1:0-22152 GCA_034780555.1 Coelogynopora nodosa
GAGAGATAAGGTACACTGCTGGGATTCGAACCCGCTACCTTCACACTTAATCACCAGTGCCTTAACCGACTGGGCTATCACCCCGTACTTTGTATAACTATATATTACTTCATTTTAACAAACTGCTTTTATAGGGAAAATTATGAGTCTAGAGATGAGGCATTAACTGATGTTTAAAAGAAAGAAGTCAATTGTTCTTAGATACCTTGGTCAAATTTGAGGTTTATTCTGTGCCCTAAGTTTGTGACCCTCTTTAAAACTTTTGCATTCGTTATCAATTTTTCAAAAATCACTTTTACTACGATTTAAATTTCTCCAGAGCAATGCTTGAGATATTATCTTCGTTGAGGAACGTATCTTCGTTTGTGATGAGAAATGGATATACAGTAACTCATTTGTTCCACTGAAATCCATATGATGATGGGTACCAGTTGATGGGGCTGGCGACGTTGTGGACAGACCAGTAATAGCTCGAAAGACCGGCTATGTCGGCAAACAAGTATCACATAATCGTGGCTGTAAATTTTAAAGAACATAACTACTTTGAACTCGTGTACGATGGAGGAAGCATAAATGCCGATAGATTCATTATCTTTTTAAAAAACCGATTTAACTATCTCTCTCAAAACTGCTTTCTGACAGAGCGTCTACTTAGGATGTATGATAATTCTCGCCCTCATAAAGCTCACATCACCTAACATTTCTTCAAAAGAACGTCGTCACCAGAGTTCCTCAGCGGCTTACTCCCAAGATCTTAACCTATGCGATAGATTTGTTTTTCGCAACGTGGCGGTCAACCGTCGCAAAATCGTATTTAACAACGTTCAAGAGACCAGAGACTTTCTAAAGGACTATCTCAACTCATAGGCTTAACAAGCAGTTCAATGCCCTGCAATCACACTTCAGTGAATTTATCGAAAATTACGGCCATTTTTTAAAATACTTATTTCTACACATATGCTTATGAATATATTCTGTACTTACAATGTTCATTGTATACATTAATAAAATATTAATGTTTCTATTTAAAAATCAATACCAATGTTTGTATTTAAAAACACTAGAGGTTTATTTTTTTAATAAGATAATCTTCAAAATATTTTTTTATATTACTTAGATTATATATTTGCTATCAAAATTATAATCATATAATCTCAAAGTGCCAGCAAAATGTTTTGTCTTTGACAAAATTAACACTTTCCAAACTTGTCAGACTTACGACGATGATGAGTATCAGACGCTGAAAACACTACATGGGCATCTACAAGTACAACACTACATGTGCCTGTACATCAAATTGTTGAATACATGACGGGAGTGGACACGCAGAGGTTGAATAACACTCCATTCAATATAAGACTCTTACATGAGTTATAAGCAATTTTTTTAAATAAGCAATTTATAAGCAATTTTTTTGAAGTAAGCAATTTATAAGCAATTTTTCAACATACGTTGATCCAGGTACTATTTATAGCTGGAGGCAGTTCACGTAGATTATGTTGTACGGTGTTGCGCGTTACAAGGGGTAATTTATTAGAACATGGTTTGTAAAAAAATTGTCACAGGAGATGGTACCTTAGTCAAGGTAGTTAGCAAGTAGTGTCATAATCACGGCGTGCGCAAAAAGTCTCCTCTCGTCTTTATTTAATATCCCGGCAACGATGTACACCAGATATTTTACCGACATATTGTTGTCTACATCGACACATTAGTATAATACACCTTGATCTCAAACTTCCCGGGTTTGTTAGAGATAAACTGACGAAAGGTGGAACTCTATCAACATCTCGTGTATGCAAAAAGCGTTCCGGCTTTCATTGCGGTATTTAAGCCATCCTCAATATTGAATTAGGCGCAAGCTTGTCAGTCTTGTCGGCGACTGTTGTCAAAACGATTTAAATGAAAAAGGCAATCACAACTCATAGTGGCTCGATATAGATTTTTGAACAAAATTCGCATACATCTAGATCTCTATAAAAAAATAAATTAAGGTTCCACGACACTGAATTAAATTTATAATGCCAATATTTCGATACTAGTGTATCTTTTTCAAGGCAGGTAACAGAAGTGAGAAACAGTACAGATAAATAAATGTTAAATACAAAGAACTCGCTGGGAATCAATATACTAAGACAAAGTTAGCCAATGAAAACGAAGGAAACACAATGAAGGAAAAGCAGCAAAATACGACACAGGCAAAGTTTAACTAAACACACCTACAAAACGAATCTACACGGGAACAGACATACATAGAGAGAAATGAACAAGCTATTACAACTTATACACAAAGAATATATAAATCTCTGTTTATATATACATTGTGAAATATATTTGTAGGTTAATTTACATACAAAACCTTCATTTTATCCCAGATTCCGATGGTAAAAATGTTCACCAAATGTAAATCACTTAGTATTTGTTGTTAAGTATTTCCCATACAATTTATCAAAATAATATTTTATACAGATAAACTATATTTATTGTTATGAACAGCTTATAAATTATTTTCTAACATCTTTGATAATAATAAGTAACACTTTTTTTTTAATGCATAAGGTAAAATTTTACACCACTACTTAAACGAATAGTTAAGAAGAAAATTTCTTATTATAAATAATAATAGTTGACACGTAAACAATTTTTTATTTCTTTATATTGACCGCGCTGTATTAAATGCATTACATTTGAGGGTGACATTTGACGTTTTTTTTATTAAATCATGATTCTTGTACAAATATATTTTTTTTTAGTTTAAAAAATTAATTGACCGCAAATTACGTGAAAGCACAATGGATTCAACAGAAGTCTCTCAATACATAATGCACACATTTATGGAAAACAAGCGTCAAGGTGATTCACGGGACCCCCAATTAATGGTATGTATTATTTTAAAATTATTTCTTATTGATTTGCAAATAAATTAGAATATTGAAAAATAGTGAAATATTAAAAATAGTAAAATAGTGAAAATAGTGCAATAGTGAAAATAGTGAAATAGTGAAAATAGTGAAATAGTGAAAATAGTGCAATAGTGAAAATAGTGAAATAGTGAAAATAGTGCAATAGTGAAAATAGTGCAATAGTGAAAACAGTGAAATAGTTAAAATTTTGAAAAATAGTTATAGAAATAGAGTGAATAGTGTAAAATTTTAAGAAAAAGAAATAATTTCTGAATTATATCAGTTATTCATCGATGTCGATAAAAAATGCATCAGGTGTCACTGTATCAGATTTCGCTGTGTTAGATATCATATGTCACTATGTCAGATGTCACTATGTTTATCCAATTTTAATATTCTTACGCCTAATATGTCACCTTTTTGAAAGTAATAACGTTGTTTTAATAACATTGTTTTAGTCAAAGGCGTGGTCCAAGGAACCCCTGGAAGATAACACCTACAAATTGTCAAAAGTGGATGTTGGTCTTTGTCCACATTATATGTCACTAAATAGTGATGTAAAAAAAGTGAGATTAACTTATATACAATATATATATTCTCAATTTAAAACTACATTAGATACTAATAAAGATTCCTCTATTTTCTTTTGTAACGTCAATTCTGCAGTTTATAGATGAAAATATAGATAAGTGGGGAATGAATGTGTTTCACATTCATGACATCACAGGCAATAAATCTCTCACTGTTATTGCCTACGCAATATTGATGGTAAGATAAAATGGTTGTTTAATTTAAATCATCAATATAACTAAACATTTTACGAAAATTATTTGAAAATCATAAATGTTTGAAGCAGTAAAACATTTGTTTATGTCAAATATATACTAAACCATTGCATCATTTTTTTTTCATTTACAGAAATCAAATATACTGGAAGCTTTCGAAATTGAGCCCAAAATTCTAATTAATTTTCTGAAATCTATTGAGGCAAAATATCGAGCCAATGTACCCTATCATAACAGCTGTCACGCAGCAGATGTTACACAGTCAGCATACATACTGCTCACTGCAAATACTCTTGATGTAAGTTAGTCACGCCCGTCAGGCCGTTACAGTGAGGACAGGACGTTCATTTTAGGGTTAGGTGCTTTATTAACTAGAATTTCTTTGTAACACCACTTCATCTTTAATATGAAAACATTTAAATTTAGTTATTGATACCGCATATGTTTTAATATTAAAGATGACATAGTGTTAGAAAGTAATTATATTTTTTTAATATTTAAATTTAAAAATGATTTTTAATATATATATATATTTTTAATTTTAAATTAAAAATGCACTTGTATAACTATAAAAAACTGCATTGATTAGTAAATAGGCAATCATGTTAATTAAACACGAGGGTATCGTTTTAACTGATTCTTAGGGAATCAAGGTTTAATCACTATTAAATTTTGCTCAGGTAAACATCAAAATTATTAATTTGGTAAATATTTTGTGTCGGCATAATATAACGAAAGAAATTAAGGCTCCACGACACTGAATTAAATTTATAATGCCAATATTTCGGTACTAGTGAATCTTTTTTAAGGCAGGTGACAAAAGTGAGAAACGGTACAGATGATTAAATGTTAAATACAAAGAACTCGCTGGGAATCAATATACTAAGACAAAGTTAGCCAATGAAAACGAAGGAAACACAATGAAGAAAAGCAGCAAAATACGACACAGGCAAATTTGAAATAAACACACCTACATACGAATCTAGAGATTCTCTACGTATGTCTGTTCCCGTGTAGATTCGTTTTGTAGGTGTGTTTAGTTAAACTTTGCCTGTGTCGTATTTTGCTGCTTTCCTTCATTGCGTTTCCTTTGTATTCATTGGCTAACTTTGTCTTAGTATATTGATTCCCATCGAGTTCTTTGTAGTTCTTTGTATTTAACATTTAATTATCTGTACTGTTTCTCACTTCTGTCACCTGCCTTGAAAAAGATACACTAGTGTCGCAATGTTGGCATTATAAATTTAATTCAGTGTCGTGGGGCCTTAATTTCTTTCTTTATCAAAATTATTGTTTCCTAATAATTTTTTTATTTAGTTTTAATATAAACTAAAAGAATGTTAAACCAAACAAGCAAGAAAAATGAGCAGTTCTCAGAAATTAGAACTTCCTACGTTGAATGAACCTAACAACAATACTATGTTTTGGGGAAGCTGAGAATAGTTAAACTCCACTTTCACATAGTTATTAGTTTATTTTATTTTCTATCGCCTCTATCTTACAACCATGAATGTCATTTTACTGGTGCAATTGTATAAAAGAACAGTTGACTTAAATTTAACCTATAGCATTAAATATTTAGACTCTTTTATTAAACTCTTATGTTAAACTCTTTTCAATAAAAAATATCCAAATTTGTTAAATTTTATTTAAATTAATTTAGTTATAAGAAAATATGGTTTTAACTCTTACAATTTTTGTTTTCGTAAAAAACTTTTTTTTGTTTTTTAGGAAGTTTTATAAGTATTTTTATTGTGCACTGTTAACTCAAAATATAAATTCAGTTAATTATACTTTTATTACAATTATTAAATCTTTTTCAACTTCCACATACACAACTTTATACGTATATCATGGTAAATGAAGTCAACCCGTCGTTTTTCATGATACAGTATTAGTTAGTATTATAATATAGTCCCCATTCACATACGATTGTATAAAAGTAATTTAAATTGAAAGAAAACAAAAACGACAGCAATTAAAAAAATCGATTTCATTAAAAAACTTTTACATAAAAACGAATGTTATCCATTATTTTAAAACTCTCGCCTTCTTTAATTAACAATAATTGGGTAATGTAGGTACTTAACTTTATGTTTAGCAATTGTTTGAATTTCATGCAACAGTATAAAACATTAGTTTATGTTTTAAACCAAGTTATTAAATATATAAATGACAAAAACTATTTAATGTCAAAGCTCAAATTGAATTATTAATTTTTTATCCTATCTTTAAATATGGCGCCGGATTATTTACTACATTGTTGCAAAATTTCTTAACTTTTGATTTTAAGAATAAAGTTAGGTACAATAGCAATATCCATCGATAATTCGGGCATCAATGCATATTTTAATTCGGGCGCAATTACTACTAACTTAGGCCTACTACTAACTTCTTACCCTAAAGCTTTTACAAAATAATGATTAAAAAACTGATAGCAGTAAAATAGTTAATGTAGTAAAACAGTTTTAGATATACAGGCACTAAATTATATTTTATAGACAACTTACGCATGTTAAAATTGTATAAATATATGTATTGTATATATATGTATATTAACATGAGTAAGATTAATTTAATAAAAAATATTTGACAGTACTATTTTATTACCCATTTAGATTAAATGTATTAAAATAAAAATGTTTTTCATTGACGAACATTTATCACGCAATGTATATGAAATCTATATGTTTCTTCCTATATGATAATTATGTTATTATGATTTAATATATCGACTGTTATGGATGCTCAACCCCTTTTTTCGTTTCCAGTTGTTTCAAACTTGTTAACATTTAAAATATTTTGTGAAACACCAACGCAATCTAAAATAATGTTAAGAAATAATTTATTTGTTCAAAATTGCTGACAGGAAATTTAACTCTCTAGTTGGTCATGTAGAATTTATAATAATATAACATTATGGATTAGAAATCAATGACAATAATGATTGAAACTGAGCGTTAATTGTCCATTTAAATATTTATTTTCCTAGAAATTCACAGTTATTTTGTTTGAACAGTTCGCAGAATAATTAACTTCGATGATATTCCTGGAAATATTATTTCTGGATTTGACGATAAGACACTTGATTGGGTCGATTACTTCTAATTCGGGTCGTCGAAAAATGATAGAGTTAGATCCTAACTTTTTTTGATGGTCTGAAATTAGACGAAATTGGAAATTTCGAGTGTATTCATACGGAAGATGAAATAAAAAACTGAGTGCTATTGAGAAAGAAAACATACCAAATAATACATTAAAATAAACAATTTTATTGTACATATCAAACTGTTTGCACTTTCTAAAATGAGAATGGACACAGCCCTGAATTTGAAAACACTCCGGAAAAAATGATGAATGACTACCTCCGTTTGTTTTATGGTCAAATAAGAAAGACTAATGACTCTCTTTACAGTCCGGCATCTCTTATATGCTTCAGAGATAGTATTCATCGCCATCTTGTTTCTCGTTAAGTCGATGAAAATGAAGACATTCTTCCTGGTAGAAATTTTAAAAGAACAAATGCAATTTTAAAAAATATGATATAAAGAAATATATGCGTGAAGGAAATCCCAATAAAAGTTGCTTATATTGAAGAAAAAGATTTCGAAAACATACAAAACTGCTTCAACTCCAAACGGGATATTTCTGTATTGCATAACGAAGTTTTATTTAACATAACCTTATTTTTTCAAATTTGAGGTCGCGAAAATCTCAGAGATCTGAAACGAAACACATTTGGTTTTAATGAAGTGAATGGAAAAGAATTTGTTTACTTGGAAACAACTTTGCTGCACAAGAATGTTAAGGCATTTCTCTCTAGCAAAGAGTACGATAATCTGAAAATGGCTTATACGTACGCAAGTGGGTCAAATTGTCCGGTTACAAAATTGAAAAAGTATCTTTCGCTTTAACCCTCTGAAACAAAGGAAGACACTTTGGTTCCTGTGATTACTCGTTCGGGTAACGTATCATCAAAGGCGGTGGTCGAAAAAGATAAACAAAGAAATCTAATGAGGAGGCTTTCCAGTATTTCAGTTGTGCAAACAGTAAACAAATGGAAAAAATGCTGAGATTGAATTACCTACTAGTTGCGCCAAGTGCTCTTCCTTGCCACTTGGTAAAACAAACCATTTGAAAGTGAAGTCCAGACAGAATGAAATGTCGAACTTGATTTCTCAACCAGTAATGTCAAATGTTTGAAGTCATTGTTTGGTGCAGATAACACTATCAATATAAACACAATAAACATATAATATATAATACACCGAATCATAACTAGACGGTTCTGTTCAATTCATACTAAGTCCGAATTGTATATCACACTCTTTGGATTAATGTGTTAAAACTATTTTTGATGTTTTCTTATTGTTAGTGAAACGTTACCTACAATATATATAGTATATTTCACTTTTTTGTGTTATAATAATAATTTACATTATTGCTGAGTTCCAAATATTAAACTCTGACATAATGTACATCTTCGGTTTATTGTCAGAATCAATTGGTATAGAAATAATTTAAAATATAAGGATAATAAATTATTAGAATTTAACAGAAATAATATAATTATAAATACAAAAATTGACAATCTTTATTTAAATAATTTAAGGGATGTATTGTACACATGTTACTGACTATTATTTTAAAAATGGATACAGCAAGACATAAACTCTCCTAAACGAGAATTAACTTACTAGCTTGCTAACTTACCAATTTTATTAACTTACAAATTTTATTAACTTACTCATTTTATTAACTTAATAATTTTATTAACTTACTAACTGTATTAATTTACTAATTTTATAAATTTACTAATTTAATAAATTTACTATTTTTTTAATTTTACTAATTTTATTAACTTACTAATTTTATTAACTAACTAATTTTATAACTTACTAATTTGATTAACTTACTTATTTTATAAATTTTATAATTTTATTAACTTTCTAATTTTATAAATTTTATCATTTTATTAACTTACTAATTTTATAAATTTTATAATTTTATTAACTTACTAAATTTATTAACTTGTTAATTTTATAAATTTACTAATTTTAATAATTTACTAATTTTAATAATTGACTAATTTTATTCACTTACTAAATTTATTAACTTACTAACTTTATAAACTTACTAATTGTATTAACTACTAATTTATTAATTTAATAATTTTATTAACTTACTAATTTTATAAATTTAATAATTTCATTAACTTACTAATTTTATTAACTTATTAATTTTATTAACTTACCAATTTTTGTTAAATTATAAATTTTATTAACGTACTAATTTTATTATCTTACTAATTTTATAAATTTGCTAATTTTATAAATTTACTAATTTTATTAACTTAATAATTTTATTAACTTACTAATTTGATTAATTTACTTATTTTATTTATTTAGAATTTGATTATGTTACTAATTTGATTAACTTACTAATTTTAGAAATTTACTAATTTTAATAATTGACTAATTTTATTAACTTACTAATTTTATTAACTTACTCTTTTTATAACTTACATATTTGATTAACTTACTAATTTTATTTATTTAGAATTAGAATAAGTTACTAATTTGATTAACTTCATAATTTTATTTATTTGTAATTTTAATTATTTATAATTTAAATTATTTATAATTTAATTAAGTTACTAATTTTACTAACATACTAATTTTATTAACTTACTAATTTTATAAATTTACAAATTTTATTAACTTATTAATTTTATTAACTTACTAATTTTATTAACTTACTAATTTTATTAACTTACTAATTTTATTAACTTACTAACTGTATTAATTTACTAATTTTATTAATTTACTAATTTTACAAATTTACTAATTTAATAAATTTACTAATTTAATAAATTTACTAATTTATTAAATTTACTAATTTTTTTATTTTACTAATTTTATTAACTTACTAATTTTATAACTTACTAATTTGATTAACTTACTTATTTTATTTATTTAGAATTTGATTATGTGACTAATTTGATTAACTTACTAATTTTATAAATTTTATAATTTTATTAGCTTACTAATTTTTTAAATTTACTAATTTTATTAACCCCTACTAAGTATATAAATTGACTAATTTTATTAACTTACTAAATTTATTAACTTACACATTTTATTAACTTACTAATTTTATTAACTTACTAACTGTATTAATTTACTAATTTTATTAATTTACTAATTTTATAAATTTACTAATTTAATAAATTTACTAATTTATTAAATTTACTAATTTTTTAATTTTACTAATTTTATTAACTTACTAATTTTATAACTTACTAATTTGATTAACTTACAAATTTTATTTATTTAGAATTTGATTATGTGACTAATTTGATTAACTTACTAATTTTATAAATTTTATAATTTTATTAACTTACTAATTTTATAAATTTTATAATTTTATTAACTTACTAAATTTATTAACTTGTTAATTTTATAAATTTACTAATTTTAATAATTTACTAATTTTAATAATTGACTAATTTTATTCACTTACTAAATTTATTAACTTACTAACTTTATAAACTTACTAATTGTATTAACTACTAATTTATTAATTTAATAATTTTATTAACTTACTAATTTTATAAATTTAATAATTTCATTAACTTACTAATTTTATTAACTTATTAATTTTATTAACTTACCAATTTTTGTTAAATTATAAATTTTATTAACGTACTAATTTTATTATCTTACTAATTTTATAAATTTGCTAATTTTATAAATTTACTAATTTTATTAACTTAATAATTTTATTAACTTACTAATTTGATTAATTTACTTATTTTATTTATTTAGAATTTGATTATGTTACTAATTTGATTAACTTACTAATTTTAGAAATTTACTAATTTTAATAATTGACTAATTTTATTAACTTACTAATTTTATTAACTTACTCTTTTTATAACTTACATATTTGATTAACTTACTAATTTTATTTATTTAGAATTAGAATAAGTTACTAATTTGATTAACTTCCTAATTTTATTTATTTGTAATTTTAATTATTTATAATTTAATTAACTTACTAATTTTATTAACTTACTAATTTTATAAATTTACAAATTTTATTAGCTTACTAATTTTTTAAATTTACTAATTGTATTAACCTACTAATTTTATAAATTTACTAATGTTATTAACTTACTAACTGTATTAACTTACTAAATTTATTAACATGTTAATTTTATAATTTTACTAATTTTAATAATTGACTAATTTTATTCACTTACTAATTTTATTAACTTACTACTAATTTTATAAACTTACTAATTGTATTAACTACTAATTTATTAATTTTATAATTTTATTAACTTACTTATTTTATAAATTTTATAATTTAATTAACTTACTAATTTTATTGACTTACTAATTTTATTAACTTACTAATTTTATAACTTACTAATTTGCTTAACTTACTAATTTTATTTATTTAGAATTTGATTATGTTACTAATTTGATTAACTTACTAATTTTATTAACTTACTAATTTTATAAACTTACTAATTGTATTAACTACTAATTTATTAATTTTATAATTTTATTAACTTACTAATTTTATAAACTTACTAATTTTATAAACTTACTAAATTTATTAACTTACTAATTTTATTAACTTGCTAATTTTAAAAATTTAATAATTTAAATAATTTACTAATTTTATTAACTTATTAATTTTATTAACTTACTAATTTTTGTTAAATTATTATCATAACCGTCAATTATTAAGTTAAATATGTATAACTCAATATCAATATTAACATAAAAATGTATCACGCATTTTTATTTAACTCTATAAAACTTAAGAAAAATTTATGATTAAATTAAAGTTTTGTTTCAAAATGCAACACATTCGAAACTATCCCTTTTTCAACGAACTTAAAAAACTATAAATAATAATAAATAACAGTTTATAAATTGATTTTATGTACAAAGTTACAATGTTTATATGTTATTACAGAATAGTAAAGCTTGAATTATGTTGAAATGGAAAAATCTTATTATTTAGTTTATTTTTAAAAAAATTAATGAAAAAAAATAATTCTAGCGCATGGAAATAAGTTATTTCATAGACTTATTAAGCATATATCAGAGCATATATTATACTTTAATTGGCTTGTAAGGGATTATTTTGAATTTGTTATTATTTAATTTATTTTAATCATTTAATACGTTCTAAAAAATTGCAATATCGGTTAATTGTATAGTAATAATAAACAAATTAATCAAAATAACTTAAAGTAACATAAATGATTAATTGAAACTCATATATTTCGTGGCATAGTAAGTAACATGTTTTGAACTTTTTTCATCTTTCCTTTGTTTTAAGAAAAAATTCTCCGATCTTGAATTCTTTGCAGTAATCTTTGCAGCTGCTATTCACGATGTGGATCATCCAGGATTAACAAATATGTACATGATCAACTGTTGTAAGTGTGAACATATTAACTAGTATATCCAAGATTAACTGTTGTAAGTGTGAACATATTACACTACGCATCTGTATATATCTACGTCTATGATAAAGCGGATAAAACAGTTAGTCTGTGGACGATATGCAGCTAAGCCTACTTTACCCAAAGCTTTGATGTTTCCCATATAGATCAATATCATTCAAAGCATTGACGATTCCCATATAGATCAATATCATCCAAAGCTTTGATGATTCCCATATAGATCAATATCATCCAAAGCTTTGACGATTCCCATATAGATCAATATCATCCAAAGCTTTGACGATTCCCATATAAATCAATATCATCCAAAGCTTTGATGATTCCCATATAGATCAATATCATCCAAAGCTTTGATGATTCCCATATATAGATCAATATCATCCAAAGCTTTGATGATTCCCATATAAATCAATATCATCTAAAAAAATATGCTCATAGGCGCACTAAGTATATTTCTTTGGTGTGCTCATCTAATACGATTATATTTGCCGTATATAAGTTATAGATAATCTCTTAGTAAGAGTAAATAAATATATTTATATTTATAGTGGGAAAATGCGAAGTTGCTAATTAATTTATTTGCAATCGATTTTAAATTTTAAAAAATGACTATTGCATTGCAATTAAGAAATTAATCACTATTTTCAGAGTATAATAATTATTTCCTATAATCTATTCTATGTTTACTACGCTGTTGCATATAAAACATCTTTTTTAGAATCGTTAATGAGCTTAACATAATCTTATATAATTATTATTTGAAAACTATATTTTAAGAAATATTTTGATACAGGATCATGATTACTTATATAATAAGAAATCATAAAAACCAAAACTATTAGATTTTGTACATTTATACAAATATGCAGTGATTAACATTACTATAAATAGAGAGTTTTTTCTATTTATAACAACAAATTAGACATAGGGATCGAAATTAAAGTGTGAAATGTGAATACAACAATGTAATGCTGTTAGTTTTATTTTATATAAGGTTTGTAAAGTAAACTTAAAATATAAAGAAAGTATATATATAAGTAAAAATAAAATATTGCTTTATATTGTTTGCAACTTTACAAGTTGTAGAGAATTTTAAAAAACATACAAAATATAATATTTAAAAGATAGCTTTATAACGCATATTTGTATATATATCAATATGGCATAACTTGCTGCGATTCAAAATATCGATGATTTCTAATGGTTTTTATGGATTTCTAATGGATTTGTGGTTGTTACATCTGTTTTTACACGTGTTTTCTTTATGATCCGACCTATCCCCAATTTTTCCTCTGCTTTTTTGGATTTGACAGACTGTCTTTTAAATCCACAGGTTTGACTTGCCATCTTATCACTCCAGGTCTGTTTTACATAGCGTACAAGAGTTAAGTTTGGATTGTAAAATTTTTATATAAATACTTTTTTATAAATAATATTGTTTGTTTGATGATAACTCATTCCTTTTGTTTGATCTTTCTGGAGTTTAGTCATGAATATTTTTTCCTTTAAACCATCCTAATATTATTATAGAATTTTGTTTCTTTTTAACAGTCGCTTGGATAATTTCTGGTTCTTTTTTTTATTTGTTTTATGGTGATGTTGAGCATTTGAATAGAATGTATCTATTTACTATTTAAAAGGTAAATTATATAAAATTACTGGGTGGCTTTCAGTTTCCTCATCCCACTATAGAAAATTGAAATAGATTCCGGGATTGTGTCGTTCAAAGGTGATGAAATCACGTGCATTAATAGGAGACACAATTCCTGTCCAATTATACTTGGCTTCATGAATATTGTACTTTTGATGTTTTTGTGGATTAATATTATATTCGTTGGAATGTAGACAGGCCAGAACAGAATATTTGAAACATTGATATTCTGTCTTTTTAAAATTGAGAACAGCCTTCTTGTTTTCTAGTCGCCTTGGAAGTATAAAATCACCTGCTTTATCTCGATAATCAAACGGCGAGTAGAATTAAATATTTTATAGACGTTGATGAAGCTGCCGTTATTTGTCGAGATGTACACGGAATTTGACCGTGGTTACCAATATCAATGTTATTGCTTTCATCCTGCAATGTTTCGCGAGGTTCAGAGTACGTTGAGTTTAAATTCAACATATTTTTATCAAACTGAATGAGAGTAGTATTGTATAATGCAGCGGAAACTGTATGGACAGAATAAGCGGCGACGTTGGTACTGTTGACGAGGTTGTTAGTAGTGTTGGAATGTCGTGCTAGCCTGCACTGCGATAGAATTTCATCTTCCTGATGAATTTTTCGTCGCTCATCTCCTCTTCCTCCACCTCTGACATATCACTGTTTTCCTACTCCTCCACCTCGGTTCAAATCACTATTTTCCTCCTCCTCTTGACCGTCGGAAATATCGGAAACATTTCCGAATAAAGAATTCATCATTAAATAAATAAATCACGAATCACAAATGCTAGATAAGTCACCAATTGAATTAGTTCCAAATAAAGTAGTAGTAGTAGTAGTAGTAGTAGTAATAGTAGTAGAAGTAGTAACAAAGTAGTAGTAAATAGAATAGTGGCAAAGTAGCAGTAAATAAAGTAATGGAAAAGTAGCGGTAAATTTATAATTGTAGAGCACTGAGCACAAATACACCCGTTCACGGCAAGACCATGAAGCGGAATGAATTTAAGCTGCGAAAGCTTATCTATTCATATATTTTCAGATAAGAAAAAAATATTTTAATTTGGGGGGTAGGGGGAGGTAGGGGGGTTTGCTGATCAGATTCTTGAGCAACCGCTTCTTGATATGTTCTTTCGGCATTTTGTCTCGGAAGAAATGCATCTCAATCGATGCTCAATGGATTAAACAGATGTTTTACTGTTCTAAAGAATCTATTTTACAGTTTTTTCATTAGTAAATGCAAGTGATTACATCGTGTACACCAATTCAATTTTCTATTCTTTTATCAGCAGTTGACCACCTACGCAATGCGTCGTTTTCACAGATGAAAATACATTTTTGGACCCAGCGTCTGTAGGTTATGCGACATGTGGGCTGGAATACACCACATATTTATATTGTTCGTCTTCATTACCTGAATGAATTCTAGATTCAGAGAATGAGTGGCACGGCCATTCAAAATAATCAAATTCTTTTCACCCAATGATCCCTTCTGTCATAGAAACGACACAAAAGCACGACCCCAATAACACTAGATGATCTTTTATCCATCCAGAGTCCTATATTCGAATAAGAGCTCCAAGCGGCACTAAGTTTTGCAAGTCCTGACGATGGTGCACGCTTTTAAAAATAAGTGTATGCGGTGCTATTACATCTGCAGCATTAATGCCACTGAATAGAGTTGATGTTTCTCCTCTTTCTCGTCCGGTGGTGTTAAACAAATGACCCTTTGCTGATGACACAACTTTACCCGAGTCGAAAATGTCCTGTAGTCCTTTTTCATCGATGTTCCATATATGGTCAGCATGTCCAAAAATGTTGTTTGCATTCATAACTTCGAGAAGGCCTTCAAAATGAGTATAAACCACTTGTCATTCAGATTCTTAGCGAGTGATATATTTTCTGGATAAACCATTGTAGGCATTGTAGATTTAAATGTTTAATTATACTCCATACTTTATTCTTATTAATATTGATCTTTAGGATAAATAATTATTCTCTTTGATTGAAATTTTAATAGAGTTCTTATTACGAATTTCAGTGAGTTATTTCGTAAATTCGTAATGTCATAAAGTTAACTTTATAATGCATTATTTACAAGTGGAATTACTGTAGACATTTTTAAAAATCGTTCGATATCGTTGATGTTTAATAATCATCTGTTTATACTAAATAGCACAGTTATTAGTTGCTATTATTATAATATATACTTAAACTCTGAGTTTATTAATTACTTTATGTCATTCCTATTTTTTTGTAACTAAACTATATAATTGAAATAAACTGAAAACAAAAATATAGTTTGATAATTTTGGTTACTAGTAGTGACATTTTCCATGTTATTGGTTTTTTTGGTAAAAGTCAAAAGATTTAAATTTTATAAAAGCTAATATACTTATAAAAAATAAACTATAAACTAATAAAGAAATTTATTGTGGCTTAATACTTTTCTTTACACAAGTGACCATTTCTTTCCCTTCATTCCTTTTCAAACAAATACCTATACCACTTATTGAAATGTGTTTTCTTTTTATTTCAGGTCATCATTTAGCTGTCATGTACAATGATGTATCAGTTCTTGAAAATCATCACTTAGCAACGGCATTTAAGTTGCTTTCACTTAAAAATCATAACATTCTCAAAACACTCACGAAACAACAAGTAACGCTTTTTCGCAAAATGGTAATCGATATGGTAAGCACAACTACTTTTAGTATGTTCATGTTGTTCACGTCACCATGTTCATAACGAAATTAGAACCGTGTGTCACAACAAAATTAGCCACGTTGGGAAGTTCGTTTTCGTGCAACTAATTTTTTTGCACGCCTACCGTGATATTGGCTAAACTGATGTGGGTATTTTATATATATCAAACGAATCATTACGGGATTTACTAAATCATTTTATAAAATTCATTTCAATACTTATTTAAAAGGAACGTAGATATAAAATATGTTATTGGCCAATAAATAAAAGTGATTTTTAAATATTTTTAGTCATAATTTGGTCAACTGTTGATTGATTTTTAAAATGGAGTTATTGGCGTCTTTTTAAGACTCTAATAATGTGAATATCAGGCTAAAATTGGCCAATTCAGTCTAATATCTATTGTACATGTATATATTTAAGCGTATGTGTGCAAATCAGGTCAATGTCGGACAGTGCCAGCTAAAGTCGTACAATGTGTAGTGTTATGTCGTACAGCTCCCAACATTGTTTTCATTTGCTTTTGCTTCCAAATATCTACATGTATAGCCTAAATATTCTATACTAGCTCTCTTAGGCTAGCTAGTGTACCTATGGTATTTTAATATTTTAATTGGTGTTAAACACAAACAGACACTTCTTTCATTTGTAGTGATAGTCTTACAAAGTCGAACAAATGAAGCCTTGATAGCTGCAACAATAAACAAAATACAATAGGCATTAGCGTACAATATAATACCGTAACGTAATCATTCAGATAAAAATGAGTATGAAAGTGATGTTCAAAAGCAATAAAATCATAGCTAGCTATGTCGCACAAAGGACATAGGCCTCAGACCTATAAAAGTTATAAAAATCATTACCAATCAATTCGTCGTTGCAATCAAAACAAGCACATTAATTTGTATATATCTTTTCTGTGCATTTCTGCACGCATAATATGTTGCCAATTAGGGCAATTGGTGGATTTAATCACTCTTCAGTTGTAGTTTAGCCGTAGTAAAATATGTCGCAAACACTACAATAATTTTTTCGCTGTTTTCGTAAAATAAGATCATTAAGTACCTTATGATACTTAGGACAGTCACTATAATCAACAAATCTTTTGTTGGTATCTCGCATATCATCTGCAGTTTCCTTTGCTTTTGTTGCAGGTGTAGTTCTCTTCTTTGTTGGTGTAGATGTGGAGTTACATGTAGTCTGCTTTCTTCCACGTTCACCTCGAACATGATTTTCCTTCCGTCTCTGTGTCTCCTTTCTAGTTTGTTTCAGCCTTCTTTGAACCCATTATACATCTCGTTTAATGTTTTGGAATGGACTCTTCTCCAGTTTCTACCTTGTTGACGGCTTTCGTGGGTTCTCATACTCCTTGATAAATTCTTTGAAGCGAACTACATCCACACTACCTTCTTAAACCACTTCATTAACAATAGCTTATTGAACCACTTCTTGAATGGTTTGTTGATCAGATTCTTGAGCAACCGCTTCTTCCCGTGTTCTTTCAGCATATTTGCTCGGAAGAAATGCATCTCTATCGATGCTCAACGGATTGAACAGATGTATTACTGGTCTCAAGAATCCATTCACAATTTCTTCATTAATAAATGCAAGTGATAACATCGTGTACACCATTTCAGTTTTCTATTCTTTTATCAGCAGTCCCACATACGTAATGCGTTGTTTCCTCAACAATGCGATTCCATGTCTTTATTCACAAATGAAAATATATTTTTGCCCAGCGCCTGTAGGTTATGCGACATGTGGGCTGGAATACACCACATATTTATATTGTTCGTCTTCATTACCTGAATGAATTCTAGATTCAGAGAAAGAGTGGCACGGCCATTCAAAATAGTAAAAAATTTTCACCAATGATCCCTTCTGTCATAGAAGCTACACAAAAGCACGACCTCAATAACATTTGAGGATCTTTTATCCAACCGGAGTTCTATATTCGAACAAGATCTCCAAGCGACACTAATTTTTGCAAGTCCTGACGATGGTGCTCGCTTTTAAAATCAGTATATGCGGTCCTATTAATTCTGCAGCATTAATAACGCTAAATAGAGTTGATGTTTCTCCTCTTTCTCGTTCGGTGGTATTAAACAAATGACCCTTTGCTGATGACACAACTTCACCCGAGTCAAAGATGTCTTGTAGTCCGGTTTCATCGATGTTCCATATATGGTCAGCAAGTCCTAAAATGTTGTTTGCATTCATAACTTCAAGAAGGCCTTCAAAATGAGTATAACCAATTGTTCATTCAGCCAGGTTCTTAGCCCCAGCGAGTGATATATTGTCTGGTTTTCGCACAGAAAGTCATTTTTGCCGATTCATGAAAGCTTGAAACCAGTCATAACCAGAAAGTTTAGTTGTCTTCGAGAAGCCTTTGATGTGTTTTGATACAGCGTTTTAGTAAAAGTAAGCGACTTACATCTAAACGAGTCATTCCAAAGTCACTCTATGACAAATCCATCAATAGGGTTGCCAACTCATCTTCTTGTTCTAAACTGAACACCGTTTCGCGTCCAAGATTAGGCTTCAACGACGTGTGCCATATTCTGTCTGCCAGTGTAGTATGTGGTACTCCATATGCACGTGCCAAAGCTCGCATCGAAAGTCCTTCAGGATTATGCTGGTTGGCAAAATATTTACCGACAGCCATGCCCATTCTTTTTTTATTCCATTGTTGGAGCTTTGGGCGCTTGTTTTTTGCATTCTTTTCTATCGTATCCTTGTTCTTTTTCAAACAAATCGCTTAAAAACAGTTTTCCGACTTTTCATCTACAATAAATATTAAAAATTAATAAATTTAATAAAATAGGGTAATGTCGGACAGAAAACTCAGTGTGTACGACATTACCCTAGACTGCAAGGTAATAAGTACAGCACTCAATTATAGCTGACGCATAATTATAGGGTACATTTCGATTATAATTCAACATTAAAATGTACGTAAGGGTAAGAATTAATAAAATTATATGAATTCAAGTGAGCTAACAACTTTATGTTTAATAGTTAAGTCGATACTGTTTTTTTTACTCACCTGTCAATTCGTTGGTATGTCGACGATACTGAATGTACACAGTTCATACGTAACCTAATATAAATGCGCCAGGTTTGTGTTTAGTTATCTATATTGCATGAGTATACCATGACACAACTTAATAGTACATAAGACGTCATAAGTACTCTATTCAAAAACGGTGTGAAAATGAAAAGGAACTAAGCCGACTCGTTTATCATTATTGAAACTAAAAAAGTACTGAAAGTATTCCAAATAGGATCTTTCATTGTTTATATTAAATTTTTCACAACCAAAACTGACTACCCATGATAAACTATCCGAAAACCAAAAGTATTTGTTTTCCGTTAAATATATTCTGATTAAATTTTTGGAACGTATCATAGCACATTTGGATTAGACAATAGAAGACTGAAACATGTATAGTTGGTCCAATGAATTTGATAATAATTTGGAAGAATGATGTGGTGAATGATGTGGCGAATGATGTGGCGAATGATGTGGCGAATGATGTGGCGAATGATGTAGCGAATGATGTGGCGAATGATGTGGTGAATGATGTGGCGAATGGTGTGATGAATGGTGTGGCGAATGGTGTGGTGAATGGTGTGGCGAATTGTGTGGTGAATGGTGTGGCGAATGGTGTGGTGAATGGTGTGGCGAATGGTGTGGTGAATTCTATTTCTGAAGGGGGAAATTTTTAAAAAGGCGTAAATAATATCTTAAAATCTATAAAGTTGCGAAAATGTCTGACATATTTTTTAAATTTTATTAAAATTAAGCGTCTTATTCTTCAAGGGGACGTACGCCTCCTACGCCCCTCCTCTACTACCCCTTGTTTGCACCCCTGAACTATATTATTTAGTGTGCTTCTTTATTTAATATAGTTACTTTTATTTAATGTAATTCTCTCTTATTGAATATAATTATTTCTTATTTAATGTTAATGTCTCTTGTTTAATGTATATTCTCTCATATATTTTTATTACTCTTATTTATTGTATAAATCTGTTTTTAATATTGAATAAGAAGAAAATTATATTAAACAAAAAAGCTATACAATAAATAATATATATGTATATATTAAATAACAAAGAAATACATTAAACAAGAGCAATTTACAGAAAATAAGAGAATTGCACAGTAAATAAGAGAAATGCACAGTAAATAAGAGAAATGCACAGTAAATAAGAGAAATGCACAGTAAATAAGATAAATTTACATTAAATAAAAGAAAAATACAGTAAATTAAGATAATTGAGAGAGATTTACATTTAGTGTAAACAAATTACATTAAAAAATAAAAGAACAATAAATATTAAACATTTACATTAAATTATTGAAAATTACATTAAATAATTGAGAATTACATTAAATAATTGAAAATTACATTAAATAAAAGAATACGTAATATATTAAATACGTGACAATTACATTAAATTCGTGACGATTAAATTAAATAAAATGAAATTAAATTAAATTAAATTCAATTAAATATATATATAGATATAGAGAAAAATAAGAGATAATTACATTAAATAAGACAGTAATTATAGTTAGGTTAATCTTTATATCAGACTTAGAATGAATATATAATTAATATAAAATCACTATTCGGAAAAAGAATTGAAGAATTAGTGATTTGAAGTTGTGAAAACTTCAGTGTGAACTCTAAGATGCATATATGGTCGTCGTCGTCAGCAACAAATAGCCTAACTCGAAATGTCACGGATATTGAAAATTACCTAAGTCGAAATTTAGCAATTTTGACTATTTTGCATTTTTAATTCAAATCGACCGATATGAACGATTTAATACCGATCAATTAAATCGACCACTGAAAGCATATTTTAAAAGCCGAATAATAATATTAAATATGAAAATGAAAATGAAAATAGCCTAACTTTGCATTAAAAATTATCGTCACAGCAAATAGCCCAACTAAGTAAGTCTCTCATAATTGAAAATAGTATAACTTTGTTGCATCATAAGTCGATACAATAAATTACCTACTTACAATATTATGTTATAAGGATTAAAATAATATTATGATCGGTGTGCCTAGCTGAGACTCATTTACTTATGTAAACATTATTAACTCATTGCTTAATGACAATTAAATTTTATTATTTCGAAGAACGTTTTCATTTAAAATATTTTAAATCAACGTACCTAAATAAATTATTATTATACATTATAATTTACATACACGATATCTTCATGAATTATTATTTAATCGGGATTGAAAATAATATGGTTCCCCGAGTACCATTTCAATTACATTATTGAATCATTGTTCACTATTGTCTTGTAATATATTCAATATTATTTTGAAGAACATTATCATTTCATGTATTGCTAAGTTTAAAGTATAGCTATCTCAACGTTCAAATGTGACCATAAAAGTTGGACATTATGTATAGAATTGATTAGAACCATCAGGCAAATTCAGCTCACCGGATAGAAATAAAAGAAATAAATCAGAAATAATAAAATAGAATTTTTTTTGATTTAGTAACTATATAACAAAGAAAACCGACAAAAAAGATGCACAAAAGGCAAAGGAGAGGAATTAATAAAACTGGAAATAA
>JAUZND010035003.1:0-45690 GCA_034780555.1 Coelogynopora nodosa
TTATATAAACTTATGGTATTATATATTTATATAAACTTATGGTATTATATATTTATATAAACTTATGGTATTATATAGTAGAATAGTTAACTTGTATATAGTCAATGGCGGATTTTATGGGGCCCAAGGGACCTGGGCCCACCTTTTTTTACGATGTCCCTGTGAATATGTAAAAAGCACTAGATAAAACGACCCTTTTTTAAAATGATATTTTCAGCGTCTAGTGAAGCAACATTGGAAATATAAAAATAATTTGCGTGCAAAATAATACTAAGCTGATAAATATATAATTTTTAATAAACGTTAATATCAATAGTTCGAAAATTATGCACAAACATGTAAAAGTCTAAGTACTTTCTTTATCGGTACTACCCCTGTTACAACTTCCACGGGGCCCCATCAGTAGTTAATCCATCGACTACAGGTGCCCCTTCAGCTACTGATCCATCAACTCCAGACACCCCTTCAGCTACTGATCCATCGACTGCTAATGACCATGATATATCGGATTTTGTTGGTAATACAAATGTTTCATTATATAACAACATGATATGCCAACGCGGTGACCAGTGTATTTGTGAGAGCCATTTTAAATTTCCTACTATGTACAAGATCCCGTTGGTGATGTGTAAATTAATATTCATTCACTCATTCATATTTAATCACGGTTATATTTACCATTTAAACGAAACAAAACGTAGTATACCTAACTTAAACATATTAGTAACAATAAAAAAACATAGTATCGATCTGTTTATGAATTATGTAGTAGGCCTATTGGTGGTATATTTGAGTAATCGATTTTTGTTTAGTAATGTATATATTAGTAATTTTTCTCGTTAGAGTTTTACGTAGATTTTGTAATACGTAAGGTATATGTTACTTTTTTTACAGTATAAGCCAACATTGAAATCAAACTGTCAAATTCAACATTTATATGAATAAAATAGATACATACAGTATAAGCCAACATTGAAATCAAACTGTCAAATTCAACATTTATATGAATAAAATAGATACATACAGCCGTTCAATAAGAAACACAGAAGAAAATAATATATATATATACATTATATTGATATGTTTGGCCCCCCCTTCTTGAAGTAAATTGGCCCCCCTTGTCTATAAAACCTGGATACGCGCCTGATAGTAGTATAGCATATGTATATTATAATGTAGTAATATGTAAAAAACTAATAAAGGAGATGAATGTCTTAACATATATTAATTTAATTTTTTTGCGTTTGCTTATTACTCATCATATTATAATATATATAGAAGTACCAGGCGATTTTGAAAGTCTATATTTAACGGAACGTTCAACTTGACCCACCAACATTTAACATAATATGCAGTTAATTATTCTATATCAATTTAGTACAGTGTTGTGTAGTTTTTTCAAGACGATTCTAAGTGTATAATTTACTTTCGAATAGTATGTATAATAGTATAAATATTATGAAAAAAGCATCAGTTTTTAGCCTCAGTTTGATTACTACAAAAGTAACATAATAGTTGGCAGTATACCAAGCGAAAAATGGATTATTTAGGTATTCCGAATAAAGACAAGTATCAAAAAGTTTCAGCCTAAAATCTTGAGTACGTTTTTATAATACATACAAATATTTTTTCAAAAAGACAATTTTTAACCTATTTTGAGTTATGAATTACATTATCAATTTCAGCAGAAAATATTGAAAGAAAATGTATTTGATGGAATCGAAAACGCATTAAGAATTAGAGTAGATACTAACAATTTTAGAAAAATAGTCTTAGTATATATAGTATACGATTTGTGTCTGATATAGTAAACGGTCAAATGTCGGTGCGGTAATTTATCCTCTTTCTTAGTACATAAAAAGGTCTTTAATAAAAGCTTGTATATATAATTGTATACACAATTTTAAAGATTGAAATTTGTTCTAAATAATTAATAAAACTTTCATATACTACATTTATATGTCACATATTGATATACACTGTATTGTATTTATTACAATAGTTTACAATAATTTATGCAAATATTACAATAATTTATTACATAACACAAGATGAATATTACATCTATACCCGGATCTAAATTTGATAAGTATATAATATTATAATAGTTATAGTAAGTAGTTTTGCATGTAATTTATGGCAATTCATGAAATCTTTGTTAGGTCATTATATACAGTATTTGTTTAATATTCCTGTTAAAAACGCCTGTATTACATACGTGCACTTTCGGTACTGGTAATAAACATTTAAGTACTGATGAATTGATTGTCTAAATTTTATCGGTATTTTGATTAATTCATATATTATGTAGGATAATGAAATGGTCTTTATTTTAGTATATAATTTTAATAAATTACTGTAGTTACATCATTTTTTGAAAATAAATTAAAAATATTTTTGATCGGTTACAATTTGGATAAAAATAATATTAGAAATGCAATGTTCTTCAAAATCACAATTACTTTTAAAAATAATCAGAGATGGAAACGACCAAATTTATCCTTATATATTTATTTATCCATAGGATTAATCATAGGACAATTCGATTATTTTGTTATGCTTATAATTAAGTATAAAGTGCATTTACATTCACTTTAAATACATAGAAAAATTTTTAAATTTATTTTAGCTTTGTAATACACCCAAAGTATAATTATTAAATGGACAGGAGATGTCGAGTATATGCCGCAATTATGTATATTATGCAGTGTTTATAACTCTATATAATCTATATTTGTGAAAACTAAATTTTTAATTTTCAAAATGTTATAATACTTAAATTTCAGAAAGAATATTCTTAATACCTCATATACATATCCAGATTCTAAAAACAAAGAGAAAACCATCGATTTTAATAAATGATAAAAATAGAGGCGATTTATTTCAAATCATCCACATATCGTGTCTTCAATAAAATCTGCATTTATCAATAATTGTAATATAAGGTTACAAATAAAAGTATAGTTAATAGAACGTGTATAATAATAATAATAACCAGTAAACATGTACAAGAAGATACGTCTGCTTATAGCACTGAGCATGATTAAATGTACAGAAAAGGTGGTGGGAAGAAAAGGAGGTCGGGGATAAGCTCGATTATGTTCAAAAAAAGAAATACAAAGACTGCTGCGCTAATACCATCACATAGTAAGTATATAATGTATATATAGGGCATTTGAGTAGAGTATCTGTACAATAGCGTGGACTTCAGTGTGGTCTCAAACATTACAATAGGGTCACAGTATAGGTCCTATAAAGTACTTTTACGATTACTTGTATCTGTCTATATATATATATTATATACATTATACAGCCCAACAATGGGCAGTACAAACAAAGCAAGTTCTACACGACAATGGTTTTATCACAAATATAATTATGGATCAACAGAAAAGAAAGCGAGAAAAGAGAGTATAGTAATTAGTGTTCCTTAATTTTTGAAGATGATGGCAAAAAGTGTCCTTTTAAGACAAGAGGAGAAAATCCTCTGTTAATCAGTGTGTTAAAAGCTCGAACAGGTGTCTTGGACGAAAGTGTTGCTCATCAGCGAAAGGCAAACATACCGGTCACACAAAACAAAACCGATAAACAACAATTACCATAAATATAGACCAACGAAAGGAAAGAAACGATTTTTTAAATTTAAAAAATCTATTTAAACTGTCCATATATAAAAACAAAAAATGCATCTAAGTCTGGATGCTGATAGAAAGTAAGAAAAGAGTTAGAGAGAGAGACATTGCAGAAAGGTTTAAGAAATTGAGGACATCATCTTGATCGGTACACAGAGCTGTTGATTGATTGTAGCTATAGTTATTCCGATCTGACAAGTTTTGCGACAACCTTTCCCTCCCAAAGAGGGAGGGTGCTATAGTCATTGGAGACCTCTTCGTAGACAACTCCTGGTTCGAATTCGGTGCAGACTTGCTTGAAGTAAAATCTGAAAAGGTGAGGAATTATATGTATAGATATTATAAATAAGTATGACAATCAATGGTTAAGTTATGAATGATTTATCATAGAATTGGATTATGTTTTTAAAGTATTTAATGCGTTTAAGGAAGGATGGACCATCACGGTTATTAATAATGAAAACCGATATTTGGTTGGAAAAAAATTAACCAGCCAGCCTATTAAAAAATTTCAATTTCAAAGTTGAAAAGCTAAATTAGAAAAAATAAGAAAAAATTTCTTTCCATGCACGCTTAAGAAATTTCAGAAATTATTTTCAACGGTGCAACAATTACTATAGAAAAAGAGCGCAATAGTAGCTGCATAATTTCGTCTTTAATTTATACGTGTGATTAAAACAAATTGGAAAGCAATTTAACGTTATTCAAATTTGGATAATTAAACAAGCAACATGCCTATAATTGGAAAACAGATATTTAAATATTTATTATCAAAAATAGAAATGCTTGGCGAAAAATTTCCTGCTATTAAGTTAACCCAAAAACGGATATTATCCATTAATAAAATTTATTTAAAAATATATAAATAAAATATTTATTAAATAAGACAAACTCATTTTATCCATCAGGCATATTTGCATAGATGCAACTCATTTGCATATAATAACTGTAATATATTACATAATATATTATAATTATATAGATAAATATGCCAAGAATAGAGAAAACTATAAATAATTCTTCAGCAGTAGTATATCACGCCAACTAATATGCTTTTACCAAAATGATTAAAAAGCAGTTTATTTAAGATATATCAAATGTGTTGGTCAAACAAACTGAAAACTTTCAACTAGCACTTCATTTAACAGATTGACACCAAAAAATATGATGTATTTCACAATGTAAATATATTATATGCAAATGAGATGTTTGTCAATTATCATATGTATATTTATATTATCGATTTAGCTATGCAGGAATGCAAGTTTGAAAAATTACGTAATACAAAATATAAAAATGTTTAAATGATACACACCTGTAATTGGATTTCCTCGCGACCAGCTGCTTGAACTGTCCCAATGTGATGCTCTTCTCCGGCCAGTGGCACCGGAAGGGCACACTATCCCCCGACAGGTAGTAGCCGCAGATGATGCCCCCCTCTGGTGTCTGCTGCGGTTGCCCCCCCAGGCCGGTACCATCGGTGCTGGAGGAGCGCGGACGCACGGTGGTGGTGGGCGCGGTGAGACCGGGGCACTGAGGTGGCAGTGGGGTTAGGGTGGTCCCGCCGGCGGGTGGAGAGCGGGTGGAGCTGCGGACCTGGGAGCGGGAGCGTTGGGCCTGTGCCTCACTGCTCTCGTAGATCCAGGCGAGAACTCTGGAGTGTGGGAGAGTGGAGGTTGATTACAACTAGCTTAATAACAATCAAATGGTAAATTACAAAAAAAGATAATGTGAAATATATTTGACACATTTTTTATGATTCACTTAGATTACTCATCTCATATGCTTTTAGGGATTATTTTTATGTAAATATTGAGAATTTATAAATAACAAGGATTAAATATTGCGCGTCAATACGTGTCAATAAAGTGAATTTAGTATGGCATTATAACTAATTTTGTAACAAATTTATCAAGCCATTAACAATATTAATGTTTTAATAAATAAAATGATAACAATTAAAATATAATTTACTGATTAAGTACTTATAAGTAATAAGGAATTACGAAGAAATCATGACATATTATTTTATACCAAAAAAATTGCAATAGTTACCTCAAATATTACAAAATAAAATATTGACAATTTCTGAAGAAATGTAATAATAATTTTTAAAAATATTTAAAAAAATATGCATAATTATTCAGACCAATTAAAAATAAGCATCTGCCTCGTCACTCTACTCGCACAGACTACTACTACTCACTTGTCACTAGTAGGCTGCACCGCCGTCTGCCCGGTAGGACGGCCCCGCGTCACCGGCGCCGTGAACGACACAGCCGAACTCGTCGTCGACAACACCGTGGGCAGCGACACCCCCGAGTCCACCCCCAGGGTACACACCGAGGCCGAATCCGCGGCCGAACCCCCACCACCGCCTCCCTTCCTCTTGGTCTGCTGACTGTGATGGTGGTGATGGTGCAGGTGATGGTGGTGGTGCAGCAACGTGGTACCCCCGGTGGGAGGGGAGCCGGTCTCAGCGGTGTCGCTGGGGGGGCTGCCCTCCACCGATTTGGCCCAGATGCGGGAGCAGTGCTCCTCCAGGATGGCCTTGGCGTCGGCGGCGTGTGGGTCGGGGGAGTCCTTAGCGGCCGCGCGGAGACGGTCAGCCCAGGGCTGGCGGAGGAGGGCACCGCGTGTTTCCTCTTCTGAGGCGACCAGGCCCGTCTGTGAGGAGAGCGGTACAAATAGACACGTTATTGATTCCATTTTTATATATATTCTTTTCTGAATTGATGTGACTTTACATGTTTATTTGTTATTGTAAATTATATTGAATTAATTCTACATATTATATTAAATTTTATATATAATATCTATCTAGTTATCTGCCTACTTATCTATATTGCGTATATTGATTTTTGAGATTAATTTTTCTAACAATTGATATATATTTGTAATTATTAATAATAATTTTGTTTGAATAGTAAATATTTTCACATATTTAAAATATGAGTCCATAAATGTATAATGTTTTTATTAATTTTATAGTGTTCAAGAAAATTATCCGAAATATATAATATATAATTTAAGTTTTAACTATATAATAGACCTATGTGTAATTCTAAATATCGGGCTTAATTTTTTGGGTAAAAAGTAGGTACCCAGTGTACATAGAAAGAATATATTGTAAGAAGTAACTTGAAATACTATGCTAAAACAATATAATTATACTGACAACATACATACGACATATGTCAAATTTAATAACTTAATTTGGAAGTTTAGGTGGTGTAACAAATAGTATAAAACGTTGACACATTTATTGCAACAAAAAAACATTTACAGCTGCGCTCATTTCAGTGAGTCAAGCCCCCCCTCTTATAATATATAACAAAAATTGACAAATGTGATTGACACACTGGCGAAGTTCATAAATATTTTGGTAACAAAATCCAGCGGGCAAAGCTAAACACTTCACAAAGAGTTGGCAAAAAACAACCCACACAACCGGACCACTGAATTGGCACAAATTAAAAAAAGCTTCAGTCACGGTGATATATTCCCCTCTATAGGTTTCCTCGACTGTTTACAGAAGTTGCGAGTGGGACGTGCGGCAAAGAGACCCCCGCTCCATTGTCTTCCAAGCATTAGTTTGTTGTCATTCAAATCTCGCCATTGTCCAGTTGTGGGAGAAAATGGTGGAACAATGAGCTATAGAGGAGCAGACACGACTGGAGATTTGTGGTGATAATTTGTGCCCACTTTTTTTTAATTGTAGGAAATAGGTGTTGTAGAAATAATGGACAGCTAGCAGCGTTAATAATAAATTTACAAAAAAATTAGTAGCGAAGTTTTTTTTTCTCAATATAGGACTACAAGCTTTATGATAAGATTAGAACAAAAACATAATATTTTGCGAATCATTAATCTTTTTATAATAGTTTTAATTGACAATGACTCTATCTCCAAGAATTCATCGCACACAACTGACAGGCAATGCGATCTCCCCCTTTAAAAAAGCCAAATTTAGTCTAATATGATTCAAATTTGCGACACGACAAATACAAAAACCGATCAATAAATCGATAGATGACTCACCTCCTCCATAAGCCGCTGAATTCGCTCCATTTTTGCCCTCTCCTCTGACAACGACTCCAACCGAGTTGACAACATCTGGACGAAAGCACCCGGGTCTGACTCGGCCAGAGTTCGACGTTGTCCGGCAACCAGTCCCGCCCCATGGGTACGCGGAATCACCGGACCAGACTCGCAGGGCAACTGGCTCTGCTGCTGTTGACAACGCCGGGATGAGCGCGACTGTTGTCCACGCGACCAACACCGACTGGCGCGTGACGTGGTAAGGTCGCCGCTGAAAGAGACGAACAAATGTATAACATTCATTACAACTTCAGAAAAATAAAGACCTAGTGATTTACTACATACAATATATACATAATACAATATAACAAAAATGATTTTTTTCTATACCAGTTTTAATAGCTAAAATTTATAAAAGGTTTCTCCCGTCTAAAACATATGGGAACAATTTAACGCCAGTCATTAAAATCAGAATAGTAAAGACATAAAATACCAGACCGATTTAACGAATTCCTACTCCATGAACCCGACTTTTTCCTTTCTACATTTTCTAGAAAATAGAAAAAAAGTGAGCCTTGCAACAGTTGAGAATTAAAAAAGGCTGAGTCATCAATTTACGATTTTAACTGGCTGCGAAGTGTATCCATCAGTTTTATGGCAAAGTTGGTGGACAAAGTATTCGCAAAGGTCATAAACGCTGCTCGGCAAGGTAGCGGGGAACACACACAACCTAAGTAACTAACTAATTTTTACACGGTATTTTATAGCCTCTCAGCTTTTATGACTGAGGTCGAAGATTGCCTGCTATGGCATATATTATAATGGAATAATATTAATGCTATATATAATATTTAAGAGCTGATCGTAATGGCCACCGGTAATGGAGGATGTGAATGAAACATTAAGACAATAAGAAGTAGATTCTTGTGCAGTTCACAGCTATAACAGCGACCAATGGCTTTTATATAGGCAGGATGACATATATTATTATAGAGGCATATAAATAAGCAGGCAAGCATTGACATTAGAGACATATACTATACACAAACACACATACATGATGAAATTGATTGCCGGAGGATATTAAAGATCGGCAAAGACGTAAAGCTAGCCGGATAGCCTGGATGAAGTAACAAAGAGACATGCCTTAGAACATCAAAGAACTTATTCCGCCAACAAGCAAGCGACGAGAGAGAGAGAGAGAGAACAGGCATTATCTGTGAGGAGAGTTGTTTCAAAGAAGAGCCGACATCGCATAAAATCATTAATTTTATACCCGTTTTATAGCGGCAATTTATTTATTTTTAACCAAAAATAAAGAAAAGAAGGCAGGGGGGTCGACGCCTTCCTTATAAGTAGGATTTGATAACTCCACGTCGCACTTATCCTGCATTGTAATTTCGGCAGAGCCATGTTCCTCTCTACTTTTAGATGCATAACGAAAAATCTAACGCGGTGAACTACACAGATATGTATATATATATAGTTATCACTATCTGTCTAAGAATAATGAAACACGCAAACAAGATATTATGTCTATATATATGCAGACACGTCATATATAGGTACATAATATTATATAACGAAAAAATTATCTTTTTAGCGCGGTATACTGCTTTGAAAGTTATGAGAGAAATGATACGTTTTTTCCTGTAGATAGAAAAAGGAAAATACATTATGGTGGAACAGCTTTTTTCTCTTTCATTAATATCATAAATATACACTCAAACTTGCCTATATATGAGTTGCACAGCATATACTGCAATATTCAGCATTATCGGTAAAAAGTAATATTCGGCTTTGAAAATGATTTTATCGATACATTATAATGATACATGATATGTACAAATAAGTATCAAAAAGTTGAAATTAATTACAACCAAAACGAAAGTAATGATATTTGAGTGAAAATAGACTATTCCTACATAACGATTTGATTAATAATTGCCGACAAGTTACTAATTTCTAAGTGATTTGAAGAAATCTTCAAATTAAACGAATTCACCTATATAAATCTTCATTGTGTAAATTTAAAAGCATACAATATAAAAAAATAATTAAATTTGATTTAACACATGATTTTATAGAAAAATACTGCATATTTGTCGTATTATTAAATATACCGCATGTATTGTATAAGGTAGGTACGAATAATAAATATAAAAAATGTACTATATATTTCACGAAAATTATAAAGACCGATTCTTGTTTGGAATAAAAACTTAATCCTTGTATATATATCTTTCCTTCTGTTGTATACATCGTCTGCGGAACAGATGAAAAAGTTAGGAAATATATATAATAAAGCCAAAAGGGGATACAAGAAAGTGGAAAATGGGAAAAAATAAAGAAGAAAGAAAAACCGCCCGAGACAGCTCAAAGGGAGCCGCGAAATATAATAAAAAAAATCTTGTGGGGGTTGAAAGTATAGAACAGAAGAAAGAAAATATAGAGAGGGGAGGGGTGGGTAAGTCATCTAAAGACCAAGAATTACAGTGCGATAATAGGATAAGCCTGGAAAGATAAAATATTACCTATTCTATAAGTAGATCTTACAAGTTCAAGTGTGCCGTGCTATAATAGAAGTCGTAAAATTCGGTGTTGTGAACATATAGCTAGCTACAAGCAAAAGGGATTATTCACTTAATATAGTGGGCACGGTGTTGATAAAGAAAGAGAGAAGAGAAAGAGAGAGAGAGAGAGAGAAAGAGAAGGTATAGCGGTATATTTGAGGATCTAAGATAATATTAAAAGGAGGACATAAGGGGAACCGCATATACTAGAAAATGCATCATACGTGAATGACACTTACTTGTAAACACCCCGGCTTAGAATCGGCAAAGTCCAAAAGCCTTTATCCTTTTATTTTCAAATACAAAAACCACTCAGTATATATATATATATACAAGGAAGGTAGAACAAAATAAGATTGTCTCCGTCTTCTCTCTACGTTTCAGTCAAGATAGCCGACGATGATATAATATACACGCCCATTCTATAAATATAACACCCCGATAGACAATCAATAAAAATCTAAAGAAATCGAAAACTAACATAACCCGACTTGACCATTGAAATAAGTTTAATTCTCCATGGTTATATACTTTCTATTAGATAAAAGTTGTGAAAATTATAATTGAGATATACTATAACGTATAGTTAGTGATGTGACACGAATTGTGTTCGTTTAATATATTGAAAAATAATACACGGAAATTTAAAGTCAACAAACCTATTATAATTAGCACCTTATAGTAATTTAAAATATGTTATCCGAATTCAATTATAAACAGTTGATTCCGTAAAATTACGACTTAATTGCTCAATTTCCGTGAACTGTTTCAATAATACTATAGAAAGGTTGTATTTGTTTACTATATACGTTCCAGAAGATATTGAATAATAATATTAAAAAGAGTTATCATATTGTAAACTAGGCCATCGTTTGTCTTGTCAAATACCTAGTGCATTCAGTACATTATAATGAAAAAAGTATATATATTATAATATAGTCTTAATATTTTCAGCGACACTGTCACCATCATCAGGTAGATAAAAAATTATGGATTTAGTGATCATATTTTTTTTAATGTGAATTTGATTAGTATGAAAGTATATATAAAAGATTTTTTCAAAATGTATGTAAAATATTACTATTTTCAACAAAAAAATTGCAAATAATATTGACCATATTATATATATAGTAACAAGTTATTTTAGTTAATTAATTTAATAAATAAAAATAAGTTAGTATTAATGTTTGGATATTTTGTTGATGAAACTATAATTTATTTAAACTTTGAGTTGGACGACGCGATGGTTGTACCGAATGCTCCCCTTTTTAATGTCGGTCAAACTTACTATTGCTACACCCACCCTCTCTTACACTAATACATTTGCACATGTGACCTCACATAATATCGTAAAAACTTTTAACATATAGTAACTAACAAACATTAGTATAAGTATGCCGCTATGGATATAAATATACGCATAGGCCTACTAATACTATATAACACGGGCGTGGGAGATGAATGAATGAACACATAACGTATATTATGACACCACGTTTAGAAATCGATTTGTGTGCGCGCGCATTATTGATGTGTCTGCCGGCCTTGTATAGAGAGAGAGAGAAGAGAGAGATTTTAGGTATGTGGTGCAGCGCCGTTATTTAGTGTGTATGGCGGGGGTACAAGGCTGATTCATCACAATATCTTCGTTGACTGTGTGTGTATGCATGGCCATGCAGTCATATCCAGCGCAGGTTACGCGTTATAATATATTAGGTGATTTCATTTGGCCGCGTCCTTTATGCAATTACCAGCAGTGATAGATTGTATAGATACACTGCAAAGATACGGATAGCTTAGCTAGCTGCACATGAGGTATCGCGTAATACAATCAAGGCGCGGGGAAAGATCAAAGCAAAGTGTTCTACATATAATACACATGCATAACATTAAGGCCAACTGTCCTAAATAATACGTAGGCATATCGCCTCAATCATGCCGATTAGTCGAAAAAACATGATTATGTTGAATAATCAAAATTCCACACATTTGTCTATATCTAAGAAATCAAATTGAAACTAACAAAATTAATACACAAAAAAGAGAATAACACAAAAGCTACCAAATTTAAGTAAAACGTTGGTAAACGGCTTTCTCAGAAATGCGAACAAATCCTGTTATCATGTATAATTCGCAATGACAAAATAATGAAGAAATTTATTTTTTAATTATTTTTCAACATTCAATTATAGTCAAGTGAAGCTTACCGACTACTTGACTCCGTTGTTCGTGAACCCGTATCTTCCGAATGCTGACCACTTGAAATACTGTGGACTTCAGAGGCCGGCGCGTATGATGTATGATAAGGATTACTGGGTGTATGCAGTTGATAGCTGAACAAGACAACAAGAAAAGAAAAAATTAAAAACATAATTTAATAAAATTTTACCTAACAATGCAAACATTATTTTTACTATCTATATACAAGAATGCATTTGAGCATAGCGATAACAGCGTCTTATAATACATAATAGAATTTTATATAAGAAATTATCGAGTAAATTCTTAAAACGACAGAGGGTATTGTTTAGTTAAATAGAATAAAAGATGAGGTCAGATATTTTGAAAAGTATAAGATAGCCGGTATTTCGTGCGAATGGAATTTATAATTATACTGATAGATTTTGATATAAAGCGAAATTACCACGCAGACAGGCTGGGAAAAAATGAAAAGGCAGTTAACACGGTATGGTATATCTGGAAATTACGACAGGCAAGATCAAGAAGGAAGAAGGTTAAATATTCATAAGAGATAAGCTCCTAATTGTGAAGTCATATCGTGCCGAAAGCTATTAATATTAAATAAAATTGGTTGCGGAGTGGAAGAATAAACAGAATTCTAAGGCAACAGTCCATTGTGGAGGTTAGTATACAACAGGAATTTGTTACAGTATTACTAGATACAGTAAAACCGCGTCCAGTAACCTCTTTTATATAAAGAAGTAAATGGTAAACAACACAACGGAAATTTATAAAATGGTCTCCTTAATGTAGGTCCCGTAATTTGGTTAATATATATATTGTAATTTAGATAATATGGTATACAATGAATGGAAGAACAGGCCTGCCCCAATATTTTAGGTATTAAAGGTGAATATTGTACCTCTAATAGAGTCAATTAGGTCTAGCCATATACGTATATTTATCTAAATATATAAAGCACGAAACATTGCGTATTTCTTTTTAATGTATACGTTCCGATCAAAATTTAAGTTACAAGTTTAATATAACCCGTTAAATGCAAACCCCTGCTATATTGTAGTGTTACCGACAGAATTCTTGTAAAATGCCAAATAAAATGCCTCTTGATGCGTAAAAAGGAATAAATCGATTATATGATTCTTTGAAGATGCCTACTCAATTTAGCATGCGGTGAAGAATTAAAAAGACTTCAAAGATTTCGACCCTTACTTATGCGAAGTACCGCCACATAACTCTTCGCGCCGAGAATATATTGAGTTTGTCGTTTCATTTATATATAGTCTACGCTTTTGTTTAGCCATGGATGATTAATAATTGACAACCGTGTTATCTTTTTTTGTCATACAGGCATTCAGACTTTGAGTGGTTGGAGATTATAAAGGCCTCTTCGTCAATTATGTAAAAAGGTTAACTTAACCGTAAACCTTAACCAAGCCATCATGGTTTATTTCGAATTAACTAAATGCCAAATTGATTCCCATATACCTACTATTTTTAAAATCCACGCCATTATATTATTAAACTTCAAAAAATTATAATCGATCGTAAATCCAACCGGAGAATTTTCAACATACCGCCGCCAAACTTTTGTCTGTAAAGCATATACCATCTCCCTTATCCACCCCGCCCCATCCTAGATATTCTATCGGTGCGCCTTAGATCAGAAAAAGAGAGAGAATGAGAGCGACCATTTTCTGGGTTAGTGATGGTCGGCAAGACCTCAAAGAGGTAGCTGTCAAGAGAAGTCGCTTCGTCAATATTCTCTTTCTTGATGGCTTGCAGCTCCAACTAAATTAGTAACTTCACTTGCTGAATACAATGAAAACTGGCAGAGCGCTGGATACTTGATGACTCAACATTGTGCACTAGACCCCGGCTCTCAACTCTCTTTCTCTCTCTCACCCTTATCGTAGTTTATATAGAGAGTAGAGAGAAATCTCCCTCCCCCCACTCATCGTCACCTGGCTAAGCAGCAGATTGACAGTGATAGATTGCGCGGTATAAGGGCTCGTGTTTCAAAAGACAACCAAGGACAAAGCTCACCGCCAAAGAATACTATCTATACGATTGACAATAAATATAGCAGTCTATTTAAGTTCATATTAGATCGATATCAATATTGTGCTATTGTAAAAATCACCGCTATATACCCAGCGAGTTAGTAAGTACGACATTATTAATCTGGAATTTAAATCGAAACTGAAACCTAAAATGAATTGAAAACTTGGAAATACAATTTCAATTAATATAAAAAAATTACATTAAATGGTATTACCATTTACTTAATAAGTCAGCACCTAGATGTAAAACAGTGTCTGGTGAGTTTAAAACACAAAATAATATTAGTAAACTTTGATGCCACAAATTTGGCAATAACTCCATTTGGACGCGATCACAAAACTAGTTTTATTGAACAGCTGTTCAGTCGCTTTATACAATTTTGCCCTCTATCGCTTTTTTATATCGGTTATAAATCGAGACTCTCTATAGCATATCAGACATGTCAATCCAAATCTACAAAAACGTGTGTATAGATAGTATGCCTACAACTGCAATTCTACAAATAAACCTTATTTCTCCATTTTATATTTCTCCACAGCAAATTGCCTCAATGACGGCTGCTTGGCTAGTTAGCTCGACACAGCTACAGGCACACAAACAGAGAACCCAATGCGCACAGAGAGATATGAAACGAAGAGTTGTAAAAGCCCTGTCCCAGGAGGCCGTGAAAAAAGCCGTTCTTTGTTTTAGCGTTGTGTTTAGTCGGCAGAGCGGCATTGCTTTCTATATGCTCCCCTGTCTCCCCTTATCATAAAATTAGTTGATCCTGTCAATCATCCAGATGAAAGAGAGAAAGAAGGCGGAGCAAATGAGAGACGATCGTATTGTGTGTTCGTGTGTCCCAAACGGCGGTCAAATAATTCTTTTTCGGTTTGGAAAGGAAAATGGTAGCTAGCTGTGTAGAACCTCGAGAGGAGAGGGAATTTGGGGGGCGGAGAGGGCAAATAAACACGACCGGTTTTCGGCTGGAAGCTATATGCTTGGGAGCAGCAGATATCGGCCGAGAAAAGGCTGCCTGACTATTCAACTAGATATTGGAAGTTGCTTGGCCTGTTTGTGATTAAAAGTAGATTATCTTATTCTATCCCTGCTTATATTGAGGTGATTGGAATGGAAAAAATGGCGGTGTTAGATGTTTCATCTCGAGTTTCTTTAAAAATTCCGACTGATATAACATGCTATGCGCAGAAGTCATGGCAACAGGCATGTTAAAATAATAAATTCACCATTTATCAGTTAACAGTGCAATAACTGAAATGATTGATGTCAGTATATATTTTTTGAATTCCGTATGAGTGTAAATTATTGATATTAGTGCTACTAAAGCAAGTATAAAAAAAACAAGTTACTTTCGATAGACAAGCGCTTTTTAGGCTAAATCAAAATTAAGGTATTCATAAACTTATATATAATTAGTTAAATATTTACTTATAATAGGACAAAATAGAAATATATGATAACTCACCCATAGACAGCATTCTCTAAACTCTGCCTCCTTCGATAAGACTGTCCAGCACGGTGGAAACGAGTCACAATCAGATTTGCCGTCGTCAGAGCAACAGCCGACGTACCACTGGTCATCTTCTGCTGCTGACTTTCAACCTCTATATGGAGCTCCCGGTCTTCATCCAACGTGGGTAGCGTCCCCTCTGCCACCTCGTTCTCCTTCTCATAATCATCTAGTCCCGCCGATGTCGTCGCCAGGGAATCAACTCCCCAGGCCTGAACTGTCTGCACGTAGAGGTCGGACTTGATGAAGGCCGGGTGGAGGGATGACCGGAGCCAGAGCTCCACCTCCTTCTGGGCGACGTCAAATAGATCGGACTCAACATCGCCGCGCGAAGACGAACAACTCCTTAGCCGGTCAGAGAGGTCCCGGCGGGTGTCGCTCTTGATGCCCATCGATCGCCGGTTCTGATCGCCGCGAATGTAGGTCTTGTAGATGACCCTGGCGAGTTGGTGCAGCTTGTCGACCGCCTGGTCCTCGCTGAGGCTGTTGATCTTGAAGCCCTGGCAGGCAAACCAGAAGTCGAGGGAGCTTGAGCAGCCCTCCTGGTCGAGAAAGTTACGAAATAAACGAACTCCGTCGCCGTCCGCTAGCAAGTGGTCTAGGGATTCGGCCCAGGCGAGGCAATTGTTGTTGGACGGTTTGGCTGAATCGACCAACATCTAAACACATAATATTAATAATGTATGAGGCACGTAGAAAGAGTTTTATTATTTATTAAGGTATCATATTAATCATGTTCAGCGTTACCATTTAGAAAAGGAAAAAAATCCAAACAAAGGTTAAATAGTTGTGAGCAGAGCGACCATAAAATTTTGGCGAAATATAACCCTGAACTGAAAATGTTATGTTCTGAAAAACGTTTTAACAGAAGTCCAATACTGAAATCCAGAAGGTCCGGAAAAATGGAGAAACTACACATTCAAATAGGTAAACATTAACATAAATAGGCCATAAAAATTGAATTAATTTTTTTACAAACTATACTGTAAAAATAGTAAAAAAACAAATGTGATTCGGTCCTTAGCTTTGACAAAAAAGTAATAGTATCCATTTTAATTTAGAAACTTTTTAAATTGTGATAGGCTTACTAAATAAATATTTATTTTATAATATAGCACCTAATTCAATGTCCAATTAAATATTATAAAAAGAAAAAAAGGCAGAAATAACGAGGAAAAAACAATATTTTTCAATATGTATATATATACTAACTTACAAACAAACAATAATTTTTAAAACTTTAACAGCATGTAAAATAAAATGCCTATAACTATATATAAAAGAAAAATTTAGTATAACGTTATCAAATTATTCTTAATATATTTCGATATACTGTAAACTATATTATAACTGAAAGTATAAGTTTAAAAAAATAAACATATATGTTAAAAATTCTTATATTCATAACACCAGGCAAAGTCAATATTTATAAATATATATATATACCGAGAAAGACAAAAACAATGAATAGCGGCACAGAGACCGTTGCCTATCACGCGAACGTCTGTTTCAATTGACTTGTACCAAACTATATTGAGCAATTCTGTGGCGGTATATCTTCCTTTTAATCCATCAAATTAATAAGCAACTACAGCCCCTTCCCCCAGACAACCATATCTATCATATCCCTGTCATGTCTGGCTGCTTAGATGGGGAAAAAGCGGCTCGCCGACTCACATCTATAGAAGCAATTTTACTTGGGTCGGAGAGCGGTGGGAATTCTCAGATCTTGAAAGAACAATACACAGCGCGCATTTGAGGGAAAAGGGGGAGACAGACGTGAAAGAGGATCCTGCGCTATAAGCAAACGCGAGCCATTTAATTAACAATTTCCTGTCGGTACGATTGTTACATCAGAGAAAACCGCAGTGCGGTGGCTTCATAGGAGATGCGCTGTTGTATATGGGTGGGGGATTCTACAGTACGCACCACAGACCTATCCCAATGCAAAGAAATGACATAAATAGCCTGAAAAAGCAGTAGCTAACTGTGGCTTTGAATTGCGTATGTGCTTTGCATATTCACGCGAAGAGGCAAATGGGTGTCTGTAAATACGATTCCTTTTTCACACAGCGTTATCTCATATTTGGTACCAGTGCATCGTATAGTTTTACTTGTAACGACTAGCAGGAACGACTATAGCGGCTAGCATCATAGAATGCTACCACCTTCCCCCCTCATCACGCTACCCTTCCTATATGGTTAACGCGAGTAGAGATTAATGAGGCCCTGTCAACTCGTGTCTGGTTAGCAGCGTGTGATGTAAGCCGAACTATTCTCAATCCTGGAACTGTAAAGGAACCGCCATCCTAATAAGTGCGACTGTTTAGAGAACTGTAGAAAACTGCTAAATCAATGAAGCCGTATAGTACTGTAATATAGCCGTAACATTAGTGTATATTCTATCCTGAGGTACTACAACTCTTTTAACAATTCAATTATTTGACGTTACTGTCTCAAGTGGGTTTTGTGTAATCAGAGGAGTACACTGGACAATTTTCAACACAAGAGATATGCCAAACAACTACCTTTGTATGTCATTAATCAATTTTGGGTTTTCGGCATGGCCGCCTGTTAAGTTTTTTTTGAAGTGGTTAAAATATATATTGTATAGCGTTTTAAACAGATATAGTTGGCATATCATATAATGATATAATATTAACTTGAAATATTGGCAGGATAAATGAACGAAGTTAGCAAACTATATAAATTATATAAAATGTCGCTTGTAATACATATTAATTATTTTTCAGTGAAAATAATATCGAAACACATACATTTTTTTGTGACAGTTAGACGTTAAATAATTGGACATGTAACAATTTACTATGTACATGTACTAATTTAATGTCAATTTGAATAGTGATATAACATTTATATATTTTGATTAAAAATATATAAAAATAAAACAAATATCAATATGAAATAAAAACGTGAAATGTTTTGAAATTTTTGCCATTTAACTGTCTCAAATATGAAAAATATTCAAGCAATACCGACTTGATCTCATGAAAAAACACAGATAAAGAATCATAAAATTGATTACTCTAATTTTTTTTTTCAAAGAACGTGGTTCCTAACAAAAAGTCGCATTATTTTCATATAATATAATACATTTATTTAGACACAAAATCTGTAAGATACTATCAATGTATAATAAATAGCAATTGTTTTACACATTGATAGAGGTTAGCTACGAGTATTCTTTTCATGTTCTATTCACTCATAAAATAATAAATAAGCTATAACAGTTTATCAATTAAAAATTATGAATAAGCATCCAAGGAAGCGGGACTAGAAAAGATAATTATTTTAAGGTAAAGTTGAACATTTCACAAAATTACTTTTTAAATGTTATAAATTTTGTACACATTCTTAGAATATTTAAAATCAATTAATTTACTGACTACAAACTTCTTATTTATATTAATATATTTTGATATTAAGAAGCCTTTTATGATATACATATATGACGTAACAAAGCACTCTTAAATCAGACCAAATCAGATAAGACCAAAATAGAGAATATATAATTTCATAGTAAATGATATGACCGCTTAACACTTCGGGAGATATTTAAAGAAATGTTGACTCTTTTATTGTTGAAATTAAACACTTTGTACTACCAAGCACTTTGAAGCATGGATTGTTATGACCATTGGCATTGATAATAATTCATTTCATGGCTGTAATTGACAATATTTCCTTATTAACATTTTTGACGCTAATAAAATGTTAATTGCATAGACTAGTTAAAAGGCACATGCAACCGAATGCACAATTTTCAAATAAACCTAAGCTCTAAATAAAAATTAACAAATAAAAAGTCAATTTACAGTATAGCAGAATAACAAGTTATCGATTTTTAAAATATGAGTGACCTTTGCTTACCATGCTTGACTGTGAAAACGTTTACAGCAATCTAAAGCGTAACTATGTATATCCAAATAAGTTGTTAAAAATCCAATGAATAACGAAGAAAAACAGCTGTCACAATTACACTTTGTTAATATAGGGATCCATTTTTAAGTGAACGAAAGGATGGCGCACAAGAATCACAAAATAACATTATCCGAAACACGAAGCTCTACTAAATTTGTGAATGTGCAGCTAGCAGCACTACGATCTAAGTATCACCATGCTAGAAAATTTGATATGAACAGCTGATAGAAGTATCAACCAATAGAAATACAGATAAAATTAGCGCGATTATGATTGGTGCATTCAACATCGAAGGTCAATGATGAATGTTGAAGGTCAATAGCATTGTGGATTACAACAACTTTTGCAAACTAAACAAAGAACGAAGTAATATGATTTTTATAGACCAAGAATCAATTTAGCCAACTTGAACTTATAATAATTAGCGATCAATAGTTGCTCTTGTAAAATGTTTTATAATAAGATAAAGTTTCAGAAGCAATATCTTAAGTTAATAACATACATTATTCATAACGAATATAATATTCATAGTACAATATATATAAATTTTTAAATTACAATATTTTAAAATATCGATTAATTATATAAATTAACTAGTGAACTGCATTAAAAAATTAACTTTTCCAATTACTCGCATTTTATGATAATAATTTATATAGATTTTCTGTAAATATATATATAAATATCTCTCTTTATAACTATTTTTCATGAAAATGTAAAATATATATATGACGAATTCACCATTAATTTTATCAAAATAGTTTTTTACTTTATTGTTACATATTAATATAGATGTCTGAATATTTGATAAGAATGTATCTATTTATTTGTTATACAATGTTATTTTTATAATTAATAAAAATGTGTGAAAAATTAAATATACGAAAAACAATGCCATGATTAACGTAGCCAGGCCTACATTACAAATTATTAATATAATGACTTATAAAACATTTACCTACTTAAAATGCAATTAAAACAGAAAAACAACAAGACAAACGTCAAACACCGCCGTTTAGAGGTTTTTATGTATATTAACATTATTTCTAATAATTAATAAAGAGTACTGAAATGGAAAAATCAATTTGAAAAAGAGTTGGTTTTTTATTCCAACTCCATAAATCCACTGTAAAGAATTGCCAAAATAAAAACTTTACATAGTTTCATTCACACATTTTTTAAAACGACCTAAAACTATTACTGAAATTAATTATTATTAAATATTTATAAAAAATAAACAAACATGTTTAAACGTCCGAGTGGTGTCCAAACGTCCGAGAAAGTGTGTATATACATTTTTTCATGTATTGATGGCCGAGTGGCTTTATAGAAAGTGTGTATATACATTTTTTCATGTATTGATGGCCGAGTGGCTAAGACGCTGGTTTGCGGAAGCCGAGAGTGTTTTGACGAGGCTATCAACTGCTTCCCCCTGAATTCTATTTAACAATTTTTCCCATGTATATATAATAATAGTGATTTATTTGAAAACCAATATAGGTTTTAACAGTACAAGGAAGCAGATACAATACACAAAACTACATTAAACTATTTAGAATTAAAAAAAGTTTTAAAATAATAAAAAAGGGAAATAAAGATTGTCTAAAACGTTCGGTGTGAATTCAGAAGTGGAAAGCCAGTTGATTCATCAGGTTGATGGTATAATGGTCGGTGCTCAGTGGTTATTTAAAATATTCTGGACATTAGACTCGTTGGTTATAATGGTATTAAAAACCTATGTGACAGCTCCATCAGAGATGGTAACTGCAGTGTGATTGTCATTAACCAGATGAATAATTGCTAGGGCAAGTTTTTGAATGGTTTCAAGGTTTTTCCTTTGTTAACTCGTGGTTGAGGAGTACCATACTGGACAGCAATATAGGATAAGACAGACCTGATGAGTGCAGTGCAAACGGTAACAATCTCGATAGATGGTATGCCTGATCTCCTTAGAATTTGGAGAGTAATAGATCCTAACTTTCTTCAGAGTGTAGTTCATGTGGTCACTCCAATAAAGTTATCCACTGAGGTACATATTTTACAAGCCGTGCAAGAATGAAATCATTTAAGGGAATAATATATGTAAAGAACCTAGGCCGAACAATCTAGATAATTATAATTGAATACAAACATTGTTTGCTTGTTGAAAGTAATAACTATATAATATGGGACATACTTATATTTTGTTAAATCAATTCAAATAAATTGATTGAAACCATCAGGCAAAATCAGCTCACCAGATAGAAAAAAATGTGATAAATCAGAAATAATAAAATATAAATCAAAAGAAAGAGTAACAGTATAACAAAGAAAACCGACAAAAATATACACAGAAGGCAAAGGAGAGGAAATTCTATAACTGGAAAAAACAGGAATATAACTTACTAGAAAAAACTCAAGAAAACCCAGCCAAAAGTGAAAGAATCCAACAAGTTATACTTATAACCCAGTCCTAGGAAATGAGATGATAATAAGTCATGCCTGTAGTGGTTATATGTTAACTAAACACAATTAAACAAATATTATTTCGATAATGTTGACTACTACGTAAGAAAAACGATTTACTGTACCCACATAATATGTCATATAGTAATGTCATTATTACAATAATACATTAATGTTGGGTTTGAGCCATATAACACATTCTTGTAATAACAAATCGTTTTTAGAAGAAAGCATGAAATTATACCGATCTGCAAAAGAAGTAACTTGCGTTGTTATTAAATCCTTTGGCGATAGGTACCACATTACATACATCTCTTACAGATTATTATATATTATAAAATTTAATTCAATTTAAATCTTTAACAACTCGGAAGTTCCACTAATAATTATGGATTTTCTGCGAAAAGTACAGCATAAAATATCACAATTTAGTAATTACTTGATAACAAATAGAATAAATTAATTTATTTCGTAGCTTTTGATAGCAAAATAATTTCTAAGCGATATATAACTATCGGACTTATTTATTTGTATGATATGTAAGGGGTTCATTTTTTAGATACATCTACAAATTTTGCACAAAAACTGAACGAATTATTATATATCGAATGAAGAAGAAATCTTTAATATTTATTAATTTTATGACATAACTTGATGAATTCGAATTCATGTATAATGCTTTCAAAACATTTCCATATTTTTATAAACAAATACTGATTTTTTCTCTCAAAAAATACCATAAAAACGTGATAGAAAGACACCCTTACTAAATATGTACAAATAAGAAAACTGTAGGAATATAAATATATATTTATTTGTTTCAAGTGTATATAACTGAAATAGTAACATGTACATTATATTAGTGACTAATAAACCTTTGAAATTCAAATGTAAAATGTAAAAACATTATTTTCATTCCAGTAAAATGCTCCCATAATGCCCATTAAGTTAAATCTGTCTCACTATTAAAAGTTTTTACATTACACATCAATTGTAAATTGATATTAACATTTAATTAATTAAAATTACACCCGTAATTGTATTAACTTACAGGTGCCGATTCGATTTTAATAAGTTACACAATATCAGATCACGATAATAATAGTATATAAAAAACCACGTCAAAAAAAGTATCGCAACCTGCTTCAGACTAAGCAGTTGGACTGAACAAAGGTTTTTAAAGAATCAAAATAAGATAACAGTAAGAAAGAAAATGCTTGAAAGAAAATATATCGGAAAATACATAAATATGACAACTCTTGTACTTCGAGATCTATACTTAGAAGTTTGGCGAAGTAGAAATGGATACACATTCTGCAGTGTTTTACAATTAATTTCATTTAAATTCTGGAGAAATAAGGTAAGGCCGACCTCAAGAAAAGTGTACAGTTATGATTTGTTTGTATCCACTTCACCGTCTGCCCCGTCTGAATCGTCGTCATTATATATATTCTCCGCCTGAAATTAGAAAATAAATTAGCTGCTACTAATAAACCGAAAAGTAGTATATTGCATAGTATTAGAATAATTGAAAGTATAAAAAGCAATTACTGACGAAACCACAATATAGATTTAAAAAATCCATACAAGTAACATTATAAGTAGTGCTAGTAATATCCACCCACCATCTGCCAGATCTGCAGGATGTTATCCTCTGACACCGAGCAGACAACCCAGGCGTCGCTGGGGTTCCAGCTAAAGTCCGAGATTTTCGCTGTGTGTCCGCCGTGGATGAAGAGCAGCTCGGGGGGGCCGTCGTCGGCGTCCTCAGAGGACTGCTCCTCGCCGATCTTGCTCAGGTCCCAGACATGGAGGCGGCGGTCACTCCCGCTGGAGGCCAGGATGGTCTCCTGGCTGGGGGACCATTGTACCTAACGGGGGGGGGGGGGGACATGTAACAAATAGTCAATATAGATTAGCTGTAATGTACAACATTTTCATATTATAATAGTATGTCAGTATCGTTTCAAAATACAAAGTTTAATTATTTATTTAATTAACTTTGTAATACGCTATACTATTAACAAAGAACTAATTAATAGGAATCAAATTTCACTTATAATTCTTGAAATGAGTGTGAAAAACTTTGAAATAATCCATTTCATACTACGAATAGACTTTCTTAATAGCAACAAGCAGAAGACACTTTTTAAAATGGTCAATGTGAATTTTGAGAAAATCAAAATGACAATATTTTAGCACATTCATTATCTATTTGAGGATTTTATTGCGACATCTGGCTGAACACCATAGTCCTGATATATAATGAAATACTCTCGATATAATAATAATGAAAAATTTAGGTTAGGTACCACACAAAGAGAAATATTGTACAGTTCAAATGTCGGGTCGGTGTCAAACACGGGTACCCTTGTTGACAATACAAAGAATGTGATACGAGAGAGAGAGAGAGAGAGAGAGAGAGAGAGAGAGAAAGAAAATCATACCCACCTGAAAGATATCATCCTTATGCGACTCAAAGGAGTGCAACTTGAGCTGCAGATTGCGCAGGTCCCACAGCGCCACCGTCTTATCGGCACTCCCCGTGGCCAGGATGTACTCACTCACCGGGTTGAAGGCGACACAGTTCACCTCCCGCGTGTGCGCCTCCACCGAGTGGCTCGGCCGGGAGGTCACCCGACTCCGCGTGTCCCACACCATCAGCCGGCAGTCGTCGGACACAGAGGCAAAGACGGACTCATGGACCGGGTGCCAGCCGACGTCCTCCACCACGCCAGAGTGTCCGGTGAAGGTGATCAGGGTGGAGTCGAGGGTGCCGCCGCTACTGAGGCTGGTCCAGGTCGTGTCCCCTCCGCCGCCGCCGCCCTGTCTGGGGCTGGCGTTGATATCCCACAGGCACACAGTCTGTTGAGGGAGGGAGGGAACGGAATAGGCAAATGTTGGTTTTATATTTAGCTGAAAATGTTTCAAACTTTAGATCGTGACTTTAGATAGACGAGTCAAACATATTAAGCAGATGTGTTCGGAGATGTGGAGTGCAGTGTTCTATCAGAAAAGGAAACTCTATATAAAATGCAGATCTCCTACATACAATATTATGTTATCAGATAAGAAGCGAATTCCGGTATGAAACAGTAATTTCTCCATATATATACATAAATAGAGATCTATCCACAAAAATAAAGAGTTCTCAAATAAAACCATCTATTAGTTTTTCTAATGAAATACACATTCTTTTGTGATTTCCTCTTTAGACCACAGGCCACCCATAACGTCAGTTATAAAAAATCAGACAATTTTACATAATAGAAGTTCTTCTAAATTACTTCCTCATAATTCTACTTGATGTTTAAAATAATTCTTTTAATTGTTAAAATTAGACTGTTTTCAAAATCCTCGAAAGTTACTCTTCTTTACATTAATTACTACTAAAAGGCGAAATCTTCAGTCACATGTATTAATTTCTATAATTATCAGCTTAAAAAATCTGAAAATATCAATGATAAAACTATGTAATAAGCTTGGTGGTAAAACTCTGTTATCTCATAACTTATAAAGGATAGTAACTATATAAGCAATACATGCAGGCACGAGTATTGTGAATAAGTATATTAAGAAATAAATAAGTCACGTAAGAAGTATCACGTTTCAAAAATCACATAAAATCCTCTTCCGAACCCACACACCTACCTGATCATCAGAAGCACTGAGCAGGTACCCGTTGACATTGGGGTTCCAGCAAAGCCCGTAGCCCTCCTTCGTGTGACCCTTGAGCCGCAACTCGGGCTGACACACACCGCTGGGGTCGGGGAGACTCGGGTGCTTCGTCGAGTCGAAGACAAGGACATCGGCGCCGGGCGTCTTGGTCGCGATCACCGCCGAGTTGTGGGGCATGTAGCGGGCCCGATTCACCTCTCCCTCATGGTTGATCTTCTGGGTGATTTCAATCTTACCCGTGATTGCCCCGAATCCTCCGAATTCTGGGAGAACAGTTATACTCAACCTGTGCTCTTTGGTAACTGACTGATTACAGTACTAGCTAATGCTGAATTATAGAGTAGAGAGAGATGGCTTTGTCATATTGATTAAGGACAGCGCCCTATTGAGTGATAGACAGAAGAGGCCTTCTTGCCCTTGGGCTAGGCATCCAGAGAGTGATTATAAAAGAGTTTGGACTTCATCTTCAGGCAACTAATATTTTAACCATTTCAGATTTTTTTAACAATTCCGGTTCGCATCTAATGATAACTGATGTCACATAAGTAGAATAACAAGGGTGGATTCGAGAACTCTTTTTGACTTTAGACCTAAACACTTGACACCTGACCAGAGCCCCGTTTTTAATAGATCCGGATCATTATGGATCATAAATAAGCCAACATCTTTCATTGGGTAAATCTTGTTAAGGTAGTAACCTATGACAACCAAAGTTGGTATGATGACTCACAAATATAAGATCAATATTTTATAATACTTAAAAATATTTGTAAGTTTTTATTCATAACCATAAAAAAGAAAATTAATGTCTAATTAAATTAAAATCTTATAATTTTAAATATTGTTTTTAGACAGTTATTAAATTTTGGACGAAAAATAACGTCATTTTTGTTTTTAGCCTGTAACTTTTGATGACTCACAAACATAAGCCAAATCTATTTTTTTTAAATATAATTATATTTTTTGAATAGTAAAATAAAATTTAATACATAGATATTCAGAATAGCATGAGCTAGCGTCATTTTTTTTAAATCGGTTGAAATTTAACAAAGTTATAGATATTTTAGTGATTTACAGCTGATTAAATCCATTTTTATATATATAGTAGAATGAAATTAAATAGATAGACAAGCAGAATAGCCAGAGTCAGTGCTAATTTTTTTAAATCTGTTGAAATGTGACAGCGTTGTAGACATTTTACAACTGTGATGTATTATGGCCATATAAGATTACACGATGATTTCAATGAGAATTCTGACGTTTTTGTAAGTAGTATAATTTCTTTATATTGTAAACATTTAATATATAGAGATTTAGAATAGCTGGGCTATTGCCTATTTTTTGAAAATCGGTTGAAATTTAACGAAGTTATAGATATTTTAGTGATTTACAGCTGATTAAATCAATATATATATATTTAATATAGCATAATGAAATTAAATAGATAGACTAGCAGAATAACTATGAGTCAGTGCTTATTTAAAAAAATCGGTTTAAATTTGACAGAGTTGTAGACATTTAACCATCGTGATGTATTATGACCATATATTGCACGATGATTTCAATGGGGATTCTGACGTTCACTTAGCTTGATTTTGCGACTTACAGATTGATTTCGATGAGAATTCCGACTAAATGGACTCAAATATTATGAATTTATGATTTGGTGAAAGTTCACTTATATGACTAATCGAAATTAATTAAGAAAATATAGAACGAGACAGACTATGTAAGAGGCTATCTAAAATTTTAAAAACTATTTTATTTATGAGATAATAAATTATTTGCGCAAAACGACATATTAAAATATAAAATATATACAAATTGTACGTTTTGTATAACCAAATAGTATCTCTAAGGATATGCTTAACATGAAAAATAAGATAAAACGTACTTAACATGCAAGAAAATATAACATTTATTGTAAATGAAGCATGTTGTAGACCATTGCAATTATTAGAAAACACACACATGATTACATTTAGATCAATGTCTAAGTAGCAAAATCAAGCTGTGAACGTCAGAATACTCATTGAAATGAGAGTGGTCATAATACATCACAATGGTAAAATGTCTACAACTCTGTTACTGACTGATACCTATTCTGATAGTCTATCTATTTAATTTCATTCTACTATATTAATATATATATATATATATTGATTTAAACAGCCGTAAATCACTAAAATGTCTATAACTTCGTTAAATTACAACAGATTTTTAAAAAAATTTACACTAGCTCATAGCTATTCTGAATGTCTATCCATAACATTTCATTTTACTATATAAATATATATTATTATATCTTATATATATTTAAAAAGCTATACTATTTACGAAAAAAATAGTATAAAATATTTGGCTTATGTTGGTGAGTCTTCATACCAAGTTTGGTTGTCATAAGCTGTAAACATCAAAGTTATAGAATAAAAACGAAAATGACGTAATTTTCCTCCAAAATTTAAAAAACGGTATGAAAACAATATTTATAATCAAATAATAAAATTATAATGTTATTAGACACTGATTAAAAATTTTAAAAGTTATATACTACTTACAAATATTTATAAGTAGTATAAAAATATTGATTTTATATTTGTGAGATCTATATATTTTATCCACCCTTCTTATACTACTCACATAATATGTAGAATGAGGTTGGCGAATAAAAAAAGGAAAGTAAATCCCCAAGATGTCTAACAAAATCGATATAAAATAATCAACAAGGTAGTGTCAGAAATTTAAGTATTTAGAACAATAAATAAACTATATTTATTTTTATCTACAATATATATAAAAACACTATATAAACTATAAAAAAAACTGTACCAAGTTAATTGGTCGCTTAGATGTAAATGAATAAAATAGTTTTACTATATTGTATATAAATAATTACCTCCTTTCTCGGCATCATAGTTGCCGGGATCAAATTGATGATTGTCATTGGGCAAATGAACATTGGCTATCAATAGATGATTCTGTTCATTGGAAGTATGTGTTCCAAGAATCAGTTTGTGAAGTGCATAGTCCTTCTCCTCGGGTCTGAATAACAGGAAACAAGTCTAACGATGTAAATAACAAAAAATACTCTAAGGATAATAGACTACCAATATTTCAGGGAAATGGTTTGCTAGGGTATTTGCTCTTATAAATCTAACATCACTCTGGACAACATTCAATAAGTACTACAAATGCTAATAAGTACATAATTTAATATTAAAAACAGAATATTCATCCACTGTTTCTTCGCCACGGATGTAACAGCTCTGTAATGACCCGATAATAAAATGCTACAGTATTGTTAATGACTCTTTTCAGATATTTTTGTTCTCTTTCGATACTCATCCTTCTTCCTTGCGTAACACCCGCCTCAGCGTAGTCAATATTTCCATCTCATTTTGACAAGCTTGCAACATGTCTTTCAGATCCCTTTCTCGCTGCTGCAACAGTTTTTAAATGGACGCCTCTCGTTGAGCTATCGAAGCAGTCCTCTTGATTCTGTGTTTCTTCCAATCGCGCCTGGATTTCTTTGATTCGTTCCACTTCTTTCTGCTTTCTCGGTAAGTGTGCTTGTCATGAATTCTTTGAAAATGCAATATGTCGTGCATGTTTCTATGAAATTGACGACAATAAAAACTCTACGTGCAAGAGTATTCATTAAGAGTAATATAATGGGCGAAGTATTCCACCAGATAGTTGAAGAAATAACACGAATACCCTAACGGCGTTGTCTACATGATGCAAAAAACAAGAATCCTTACTTTTGATCCACCATAACTTTTGGACTATTTGGCATGCAACACAATGAGTTTTTCAAGGACAATTTAGCGTCAGAGTGATTGTCTTTAACACATTCCATGACGGTGACTGTTTTATTTACAATTCATTAAACCAAAATAATTCGAAATATAGGGCTCACAAAACTCAGACAATTAGACAGTAAGTAAGAATGGAATAGTACCCAAACCACATTTATAATTTGACATTATAATTATACCATAATACGAGCTAAATATCATAAATGTGTAACATCTCACAAATTTGAAATGGATAAATAAATATATATTTCAAATTCACGCAACATTCATCTACGAAATTGTCTCTTTCACAGACGTGTGGTTGCACTGAATATTAATATCTAATAACTACATATTAATGGTCATTAAATGGTTCAAAATAAGTAGATAACATACCTGGAGACTGTCGGCAGCCATTGTACTGTTAAACTGGGCCATTCAAGTGCATGTGTCATAACCAAATCATAGAGAAAGGGTGTATTCTTCTTCCATATCTTGTACTCTTCATTGATAATTCTCTCCTCAACACCATCTTCCCCATAAGCTATTAAGTAAAGACCAAATAGACCATTCTTTTTAAAAACAAGATACATGATTTTTGTAATTATAAAAAGACGGGTAAAGTCTCTTTTTCTCTTCAGAACTTTTTTAAAAGAACATTTCCAATATACTATTGTATAAGAAGCAATAATGAGACAAAATTAATTTTTGTAACTTGAAAAAAAAAATTGAATTCATACCAACATATATAAACAATAAGTCAATTATATTGGTGTTAAATTAAGTAATACTTCTTTAATGTTTTCCTGACAAAAGTATTACATACACAAAAGAACTTTTAACTCCTCATAGTGTAGCTTTTTATTAATCTAAAAGTTCGAAAGTGAATAGCTGCATCAAAAAAGCCATAAACATTATTTCCAAATATGAATTTTACTTAAAAATTTCCAAAAATAAGGCCATTTTGAATTATAAACTACAAGATAATTTTCATCAAAAGAGACATTTAAATTACTAACTAGAATATAGTCATATATATTATACAACTCTGAAATCTGCTTAAAATTACACATTTATAGATAATTGCTTTACTATTTTCTAATATTAATAATAACAAATGAATATATATTAATGCTAAGATATTGTCCTATTTTATCATAGAATTTTAAAAATATTATAAAATAATATAATGGTATATTACTTAATTTATAACTTAAAAAGAAGTACATAATAGTTTTGTAGTTATCAATCTTTATTGTATAAGACACCCTCACTCATTGTATAAGACACTGACAGAAACAAGCTAACATTATTTTCCCTACTATTATTACATACAAGATTCAATGAAGTGTATTAGTATCAGTAGCTATTCATACTTATTTGTCATTCTATTGAAATAAAGTTGATTATTATTATATAAATTTCAGATTTAGGGAACATAAAATAATATATATATGTTATACTTAATATTTATAAAACCTTATTGAAATAAATAACTGGATTAAAATAAATTTATTTGATTATTTATCCTTTGGCGACAGCATTACCCTGTTATTTTCTTGGCATGCCAAATGACTAGTTAAATCTAATTATTTAAATATAGTAGATATTATTTAAATAATACATAAATCTATTTTCAACCTGCAACATCCAAGCCATATGTGGGGGTCTAGGAGTCCTGGAGATAAATGTTGTAAATACAAAATACAATAATTCAGTAATTAACAATTATGACAGGTGATGTTGTTGATGAGTAGGCAGACATTTTCTAATTGTAAAAAGTTAAATAAATCTGAATACTAGTGTATAGGCCACACCTCCCATTTTTGACTTTCATAAAATCCAAAAAAGCTTATACTTCTGTATTAGCCACACCCCCCACTTTCTGATATTTAATGTAGAAAATAAATTTTTCTTATGAGGTTTTATTTTTCTCTTATTTTCTGTTAGATACCTTTTAATAATAATTATAATATTTCTATAGCATAAAGATATTGTATAAATATATTCAGCGCTGAATTTGCTTCATAAGTTGCCTACCTATATTTAAGCCTCAGTAATTTTATGTAGGTAACTTATGTACCTACCTATTTTTCGAATTAGGTAAGCATGACTCAGTTGGTGTGCCTAACCCACGCAAGAATATCTAGGTACACAGGTACTTGTATTCATAATGTAACGGATTAAATGCCTACCAATTAAAGTATGCTTCGAGTATAAGGTAATTCAACTGTATTGGTCAATAGAACTGTGCTGTACTTTGGTAGGTAAATTGATACACATAAAATGAAAAACGAGGTAGATATTAATATTATTTTACGATGGGTAAACTCAGAAACAGTTACACAGCAAAAGAGAAATTGTCAATTATTACACAGGCAGAAAAGAATGGAAAGAGGAAAACCGCTACACAGTATCAAATAAACGAAAAGAATATTTGAAGATGGCGACAACAAAAAGACATGCTTAAGGCTCGACCACGAACATCAAAAGCACTCAAAGGAAAAAGCGCACAGTATCCTGATGTTGCAGATAAGCTAGTTGAGTGGGTTTTAGATGTACGGAAATCAAGTCTAGCAATATCAACAACACACCTACGACTGAAGGCAAAGGCCATTGCAAAAGAATTGGAACAATAATTTATCGCATCTGTTGGCTGGGCAGTCCGGTTCATGAATCGAAAAAAACTGTCAATTAGAAGAAGAACTCACATTGCTCAACGTATGCCTTCCGATTTTGAAGAGAAGCTGACATTTCAGAAATACATAATTAAACAACGTTCCCTATATAAATATTCACTTGACCAAATTGGTAATGCTGATCAGACACCTCTAACTTTTGACATGACATCCAGCTACACAATTAATACAAAGGGCGAAACTTTAATCAATATTCAAACAACTGGTAATGACAAGAATAGATTTACTGTGATGCTGGCATGTACTGCTGATGGTGGAAAGCTGCCTCCTTATGTTATTTTCAAGAGGAAGACATTACCAAAAGAAGAGTTTCCAGCTGGTATGCAAATCAGAGTTCAAGAGAAGGGATGGATGGATGCTGATCTGACAACTGATTGGATCAAGACAGTTTGGCAACGACGTCTTGGTTTTAACAAAAGTCTCTCCTTGTGCTAGATGCCTTCAGATGCCACACACAAGAGAACACAAAGAATTTACTTCGGAGACACAAAACCTCTATTGCTATTATTCCAGGAGGTATGACTGGTATCCTACAGCCTCTAGATGTCAGCATCAACAGACCAATGAAAGTAAAACTTACTGCATCATGGAACCAATGGATGATTGAAGGACAACACTAGTTCCTACACTCCAAATAAGTACAAACGAAAACCAGGACTTGCCCTCATTATTCAGTGGATCCTCGATGCTTGGAATTCAATTGATCATCCTGCAATCATTATAAAAGCTTTTAAGAAATGTTGTATTTCCAATTGTATGGATGGTATGGAAGATGATATTCTGTTTGAAGACATGATACTGAAGAACGTGGGTCCCACACCAACAGCTGAAGATGAGGAAAATGACAATGACGAAACAGGAAATGATGATTTGCAGTATGCTGATGAATTGCAGTATGCTGATGAATCAGTTCGAGAACACGAAAATGACCCTTTCTAGGGCCATACCCCAACCCCCTATTCGAGAACGCGAAAACGGCCCTTTTCAGGGCCACCACTTAATGATTGATCAAATCAAAATTTCTTAATTTTTTGTTTATCTAGGTACTCGTATATAAGCCGCACCCACTAGTTTTGGTATCCATTTTTAAGAATAAAAGTGCGGCCTATAAACGAGTATATACGGTAAGATGCAATTACTATACCGAACCTCTCTGCGGCAATTAAAGCCTCATTATCAGTCTGCACTGGAGACCGTGATGCTAGGTGAAGTTAAACTAACAATTCTCACCTCTAATTCGGTGACGTATTTGCCCTCCAGGCTGATGTACTTCTGTCCCTCACGTGAACCGCTTTCATTCGACAAGCTCCTGTGATGCGGAGGGTGCTGAAGGACACAGATTGCAGACAATTAACCGATAATCAAATCAATAGCATAATTTGATCATCACTAAATCGATTATGACCTAGTTCTGTTCGCCAGTTGACGTATGATCTAGTTGAATTTTCAAAACACTTTCAATGAGTAACAATCGAAAACGCAACTAAAAAGCGTAATAATGGAATTGAAATTGAATAGCACAAATGTTTAAATTACACAAGTCACACGCATATCATATTGAAAAATTTATTTAGTTTAGTATCAAAAAAAAACAAACACAGCTACAAATATCTCCAATTACTTTTGTATTAAGGTATTAAAAAAGCAATATTCGCTACTCAATTGCATAGGATATATTAAAAAAACAAAAAAACAGCCGTGCTTTTAAGTAAATTTTTTTAAAATTCAAGACAAAAAGGCAAATCACAAATTCCAACAGTTTTCAAAGAAACGAAGGAGTGCGGAAGATCTTTTTGACAATATTATATAATAATCAGTTCATGATCAAAATCTACTAAATCAACCCATTAGAGTGCCATGATAATCCAATTTATGGGCGAAATTTTTTTTTAAATAGCTTAATCAGTGGATTAAATTAAATTAAATTTATTAATTCAAATTTACAAAAGATAACAAATTAGAACATGATACAAAAACCCACTAAGTTTGTTTAAAATAGAATACAGATGTACGTTTAATAATAGTTACATCCTGGGCTCAATAGTGTTTACATCAAATATACGATCGAGTAATACTAATGTCAATTTAAACAGAATCAACAGCGATAAAATTTCGTTAAACGCACTCACCAGGTTTTGAAGAGAACTATCGCCAGTATTTGGTGGGCTCAGTTTGCCTCTTGAATGATCTTAAACGAATGACACAAATGCATAATATTATAATCTATGAGAAATAACTAACACATTCAGTTATAATGTCAGTAAATTGAGTTAATTCAGCCCTCTATACCGGATGACTCACCACTAGTGAGATCAATAACCGGCGCTGATTGGCTACTGAGATCTCCCTCGGAGGTCACCGCCACCCTGTCGGGCACGTAGATCACCTGACCAGTGAACAGGGTTCTGGAGAAGAGGTGATTGAGGGAGCAGAGCTCGGAGGGGGTGCTGTCGAATTGGGCCGCCACATGCATCAATGACTCGCCGTCGAGAACCTGGAGAGATCAGACGGTGGTATCCCGAGTGATGAGTCAAGAGTAGTGAGACGACCCAGATCATGTGAATTAGTATCAAAGAATTATAATATATTAATGCTATCTGCACCATTTATTCCTAGTATATGTTTTTATAGGTCTTATATATTGTGTTATTCTTATTATTTTGTTATTATCATCACTTTCACAATCATATTTCATGTTTTGTAAATATAAAATAAACATTCTCACCTTATACATTTTTGTACAAAGTAAAACATGTGGGCCAAACAAACATATGCATAATATTATAATGAATTTATATTTATAATGCATATTTTAACTTCTTTAAAAAATATTGTTTTTCATTAAAAGTTATTGTAATAATTATCCAGCCATTTCAATTATTACCAAGTAAATATATAACAATCATACATACTACTGAAGAGATCCAATAGAATAAAGATAATTCTTAATGCTATCATTCGATTCGTTAGTAAAATATAATAAATAACTTCAATAAAACGATATTATAAAAATATTGTCTTTATTAAAAAATTATTGTAGGTTTCAGATTAAAACTTTCATTGATTATTTCCGTTAAATTATTGTTCGACGCTTTCTGAAACCTATTACGACATCTGTAATTATCATCAAAAATAGGCTCATCAAAAATAATTAAATAATTATCATAAATAATCATAATTAAAAATAATCATAAATAATCATAAAATAATCATAATCATAAATTATCATAAATAATTGTCATCAAAAAAATTTTTCACATCATTTTTCACACCATTTTCACATTTTCCTATCTAATACGTTATAATTAGCAGCTCTTGTCGCTAAAAAGCGGTTCAATTTGACCCCTCTTCCCCCTCCCTTCTCACCTCCGCCTAAGTAGGCTTCCAAAAGTGCCCAAGACAGTAATTACAGTAAAACATATTGATACACACCCTCTCCAACATTTAAATACAGAATTTACAATTTATAAATTGGTGCATAAAATCTGACACAAAACACTCAGCGCAAATAAAGTTTAATCGGTTCTTATCTCGTAGTGTCCTATTAAATATTATACTTTTATGAAACAATAAACGTATTTCGATAAACTAGCGAATGAATTACTGCTCCCCATCAAAACTAATTTGATACACTATTGATTTATTATAATCAAACACAAATACCCACGAATTTTTGTCAAGAACTCCCTTAGGCCACTCCTAATAGATTCAGGTTAAGAAATGTCTGCTTTCTTTTGCTCAGAATGTATCTGTAGATTCTGCTTCATTTCAAGCACAACGCCTATACATAACATTAGTATTAACGAATGGTTGTTGTTGGATATTAATATAACAAAAATCGATCGGAAACCAAGGAAACACCGTCTATCTGTCAAAGATTTTGGAACCCTGTTTATATTAATACTGATAACATTAATTTAGAATATTAAACATATGGAAAGATATAAACAAAGATAATATCCCAAATAGCTTGTATATTGATGTAAAAAACAAAAACAAAAAAATATTAAAGTATTGCTTAACAAAAACATTAAATAAACAAGGGGTTAATATTTTAAATAGATTTATTTATAACTGCTTGATTAGATAACAACTAAACAGACAAGTGAAAATATAATTATGATCATGTAAAAACTAATTATGGACATATTATTACTTATTAATAATTCAAATTTATCGTTACTCCAGCGAAAGAGCACACATAAACAATATAGAGTTATGAATAAAATACCTATCTATAGAGGAATAACAAATACAGTTTTAGAGGTTTCATTAACCCAAAACGTATGACTGGTACATGTAGAATCATGATTATACTCTATGAAATACGACAATGAAGAAAATGTCTGGTTATATTTCCAACCTCGACACAACACTCTAAACAGTGACCAAGATCAGAACCTCTTCTCTATACTGTACCCAGCAATATATGTAAGTCTAAGATGACAACCTCTCACCTAAACAATTCCATAAATCAAACATGAAGCAGAAAGAGAGCTGCAATTTTCATTAAATCTCTGCATCCCATTCCAGTTGCCATCTGCCCTCCCTCCCTCAAGTACATCGTCACTTACCGCGTGTTTCTTGACCGGGATGTTACAGGAGGGCGAGATTGCTTTTGGGGACACGACCTTGGGCGCCAGATGAGCCGCTGTATCTGAAACAAATTGGAGAGTATGACACTGAGAATATAGTATAGTATACTAGTACAATACAATAGCTCGCTACCAAACACATTGGAATAATATGTGATAACTCGGACGTCAAAACCATGCGAGCACACTGGAAGACCCAAACTAAAATAAACGAAAGAAATAAATCTAACAGATATCAGTTGTTGGAAGGCAGATTACATTGATAAAGAAAATAGAAGGAAAAAGTCAGCTGTAACCCAAGACGATCCCAGTTTGAGAGTCACGTGAACAACGGAGAATAGAAATAGATCGATGGATCCCGTCTGCCTATTATTATCGGTATATAGTCTCCCCCCATGTTGATCAGAAAACAGTGGGTAAACAATGATGAGAAATGTGGAGAATGCGGCCGGTTGAATATCCTGTCGTGTTGCGGACTGTTAATATCTAGTTGGATGTCAAGAAAGTACTTTTACATAATATATAAGGAAATGACGTCAACCATTTTGATATTCTTTCGTAGCTAGAAATCGAGAAAACCCAAATGAAATCCTTCGTTTTATTTTTAATTTAAAAAATTTCAAACTTGTCATAATTGAATAAAAAATTATACATTGTATTTACAAATTAGAAAAAAACGTTAATATTGAAAATGTTTATATCAAAAACGTTCATATTGAAATATTATTAAATATCTATTTATGACAGTAAATTAAATATACAATGACATTGTTTGAAAAATGAAAATTAAGTAATTATCTTGGAATATGTATATTAATGGATAGCTAGATATTCATACAAATTAGTAGCTGGTCTCAGTGTAATTAAATGATCATGGTATTGTATTATTTATAATAAAGAAAATTAAAATTTTATTTAATCAACAATTTCCTATTTTTTATTATAGCAAAAACGAAGGTTCCTGGGAATTATAAACATTTTGTGTATTTATTTTATATAAATATAACGTATTGCATAAAAAGTTATATTTTTTAATTTAAAACTAATTATAATAAAAATTGTTGATGACGATGATATTTTTTTTAAATGACAAGTTGATAAAACTAAAAGCATATAAAAAACATATGTAATTGATAATACGAATGATTTCATAAAGACCACAAAAAAATGCCAAAAAAAATTCTGAACAAGATTAACCCCGATTGATTTTAATTAAATTTCTCTAACAAAAAAACAATCAGACCTATGATATACATAAATATATAGACTAAACCAGGAAGTCATAAAACTGAACAACCAGCCTCGCTAACCCCTTATTTGCTGTCTGATTGAAATGCAGTTGAAAAAATCCATGATTGAATTTTATGATTGAATTTGAAGTGATCCACTAAAAGACAGAGAGTATATTAGAAAGATCTAGGCCTGCTTCAGGCATAGCTAAATCTACCACCATGGGGAACAGGTCCAATGTGTTACATGAACACACAAATATTGCATAGAATATACAATATATATATATATACGGAACCGATTGTTCAAAATGAATAAACAAACAGACTGTATCCGGTGGCTCTTCTAACGTACCAGGCATGCCATGGCGAACACTGTATGCTTGCTGGCTGTATTAGTAAGTCAATGTAGTCAAGTTAAACCACTCATTTTCACAATAAAGTAATGTAGGCAATATCAATATCATTGAAAAGGCTAATATAAGCATAGACCAGTTAAAGCATAGTTCAAAATGTAGGCTACAAAAAAACTTTCGCGAGAAAAGGATTGCTAGAAAAACTAATCAAACGAAGCAAAATAATCAATAAAAATATTTAGTATGAGTTTAAAAAGTATACCAATATATATTTAACATACATTGTTAATATTTTAAATATTATGGGAACAGTGGTGATATTTAGAGTAAAATACAATCAACCAAATTATTTATCTAAAATGTTTAATGAATTTATTTACGGAAGTCAAAAAAGTATAAAATTAAAATAGATGCGCTTATTGTCCAAAACTCCATAACATATCAATTCTCTGTATTGAGCGTATTGTAGAATATCGAATGTCTATCTTTGTCCATAGTTTCCTATTTGGTTCTGGTTTAATTTATTTCTCAAGCATATATCAACACCTCATGTTAAATGCTAGTGCATAGGCTGCTTTAAACACACCTTGCTATATATGGAATTCAACTTATGCTTATTATTCTCAATTGGTATTTTGGTAAATAGTGTTAGTACTATAAGGCCCGCCCTGCCCTATGTTACTCATAGTTCTGCATTTAATAAATTTACCTATATTTCCTAGATTTTTATCTCTATGTTCCTAGAATTATAATTTTTAAATATACTAATTCATAAATTGTCTTCTTTCCGCGATAATATACTGATATTTACAACAACAAAAAAACAATATAATACAATTTTTGTTGGTGATATTTTAGTATAATAAAAAATAGAATATATTATACACATATAAACGGTCGCATTAAAAACCAAATTTACATTACAATAATAATCAATAAAACTCTTGAAATGCAATTCAAATTTCCTTATGAAAACATTATTATCATACAGTGGTCAATTACTAACACAAATATAATATATATATATTTCAACTTTTCTAGCCAGAATGAATACAGTACTAATCATACTTGGATTCAGTGTCTATTTCCGATGATCAATACACAGATATGTCAAAGCAGCAGAGCTGTTGAAAGGAGATTAGATGGAATATTTTTTTATAGCACCCATTCTAGCTAACCTGTGTGACTCACAAAATGATCCTCACAAAATGAATTTGAAAGTGTCTTTCGTATAATATGAAGATATCTGAGAACATTTTGCGATATATGTCGGACTCTCTTTTATTTTATCAACCTACAGCCGTCTTTAGCTAATAGTGACTGGTCTGGAATACAAAAAGAGTAATCATGAGACATTTCTGTGTATTATATTTTCTGGAAAGTGATGCTAAGATGAGTTTACAGGCCTCACAACTAAGCAGAAAACTTGATCTAAATATGTCAAAGAAGTATTAAAGACAATTCAGAGTTTTCAATTGAAACACAAAAGAAAAATAAACAGGCAACAGAAATAATATAGGCAAAAAAACATTTTATTGGAAAACAGAACTAAAACACTAAGAACACTAAGAACACAAAAGAACAAAAACTAAGAACAAATTTGATTTTAGACAGATCAATATTTCAATTGATGCCTTATTATGTTTAAATTTCAATGTTAGTCAACAATATTGTATTGCTAACAATAGTATTTATAATACATAATAATCAAATCTCCAAAAATAGAACAATGTTTCCTATTGGGCAACCATCCTTTACTACCTCGGATTCATGAAAAGCTCATTTAATGAAAAATTAATATATAATATTATTAATTAATAATAATAATTACTATTATTAATATTGGAAACATTTACTAAAAAATGTTTCAAGTTGCATAACTCAGTAAAATAGTGAATGAATATTGATATTGTTAAATACTCGCACTTCAAATGATGTTTCTGTTTACTGTGAATTATAAAATTGTTTACGGTTATTTAAAAAAACACACGTAACTAAAAAGTATATGGTGTGCATCAATTTTTAAATAATCAAATTAATGGCCTCACAAATTATATTCAATATGTAAAAAATAATAATAGCTCAATTAAAAAAATATATTAATATGATCCGCGTATAATTTTTCTAACATTTTAATAACTTATTAAAACAACATATTATAATAAATAATATAAAAGTGAATCAATTTGAATACACCCTTTTTCAACTTAGGGCCTCGAGTTCTGAATATATTTAACCACTCAACACTGACTCGAAACTGGATTGCTATTCTCCTTTTCACTGATTACAGGGTACACACAGCCTTGACTTTATTCGTATTATTTCAACAATTAGATTGAACTGTGGCTTTTCCCGTTTACTGAAACTCTAGCATGGAAAGTTTCTAGAAGACCTCGGCACGGGATAAACCACTAATTAAATTGATGCTAAAAAGTTAAAACAAACAATATGATTAATATATAAATAAAATTTCATGTCGAGGCGAAGTGCACTTGTCAACTTACTAAAGCAGAGAAACGAGAAACGAGAAACAAACTCACCACCTTCAGCTTGAAGACAGAGATGCTCACCATTTGATCACCGCTCTACATAAAAATACTTATTAATTATCATCATAACCTTTCGTCCGTGAACATATTTTGTAGGGTTCGTTCAGTGGAGGGGGATATTATACCCCCCCTTGGCAAAAAAAATCTTCCTATCATCCAATTAAACTTAAATATGGCATGCGCTATTTTTATTTTTAAAAAATAATCAATTAGTATCATTTTATGACCTGATTATGTCATGAACTCCAGTTTGGGAAAACTATGGGAAAATAACCATATATGCTATATAACTTTTGTTCAATGCAACCAATTGCCTTGATTCTTTTTGCATACTTGGAATTACAATGTGATCACTATCTTTCAAAAACAGTCCTGTATTTAGTAGGTATAAAACAAATCGTGGGTATGCTGGCATATTAAATAATAACAATATATAACTTTTTATCACCATATAACAACACTGTCTATTTTAACATTCAAAATTATTATAACAAGTGTATTACAAGTCAACCACACAACAAATTGTCAATGAAAGTCACATGTTAGCTTTGCAGGTATACTTCATTGAGAAAATCATTATCACCAATGAATACCACATATGACTATACATTATTTGTGAGTAGGCTATGTAGAAAAGGTTTGAGTTTTGACTACCCATCTGCGAGTTACTTATCGATATGAATAAAACAGTCATGTTATAGGTATACTTCATTAATAATATCCTGCCATAAAAATATATACGATATTGTATCTCTATCTGCAATCTTTTTGACTATATCACCTATCTACAAGAAACTACTCATCACATAAAAGGTTAAAAGGATATTAGGTGAACACTTCATAAAACAGCCGTTACATTGACTTGTGCTTCCAACATGATTTCATATCAACAGTGCATCAACAAGTGTAATCAAGTGGAGAAAACGTGATCGAGGCACTCTACAGATCCACTGCATCTAGTAGCTGTCTAAGTAGCAGCACTGGAGAACACAAAATGAACATGAGAGCCGGCGTGGGTGGCAGAAGACTTTGAACAGTTGAATACAGCCGGTGTTCAATGTGCAACCAACCCGCTGCCTAGCCTATTTATTCGGCACACTAGAGTGTTTTGTCGACTGTTACAATCATAACCAGATTCACAATGATCTATTTAAATTATCAACCATTTATTGCATAGTCAATATAAATTCGACTATAGAACGTCTAATGAAAAAAGTAGAACAATTTTAGACAGGCAAAATAGGAAAATGGGAAAAAATCTGATGGATTCCATATGTGATTATATGGTAGCCAGTTAAGATATTATTAAATATAATGTTATTATAAAAATAGAAGAAAAAGCACAAGCTGCTGTAAAATAAATATATTTTTACATAAATTTTCGGAAGAAGACTTCCCTTATCAAATGTGATAAAAATATATTTATTTTACAGCAGCTTGTGCTTTTTCTTCTATTTTTATTTTAGTATACTAATATATTCACACATAATTTAACAAATCCGTCGTAAATAATTTTTTAAGTTAAAATTAATCAATTTAATCGATAGTAATACATAAAGTCAAACAAAATTAACTTATAAAATTAAAATTTGATAAATTAGCGAGTTTGAGAACCCACTGATTCAACGGTCAATTAAATTTAAGTAGTTAGACATCAGCTTAATATGAGTACCAAATTGCCAATAAAACGCTTTGATAATGACAGGAAATAAATAATGAAAGCAAAAATACATTAAAAGTCATGACCAAGCGGTAAATAAAGGAAATTAAGTATATTCAGACAGAAATCAATGAATGATTCCCTATATAAGCATTTGAATCATTACGCAAAAAGAATATAATTATATCCAAACACAATTATCTCTTATTGTTACTTATTGGTTAATAAAGACAGGTCAATCTTTGCGGTCATGATTCAAAGTAACTAGTCAAATATATAAGTTACGCGTGCAAGCGCTTTTTAAGTGATCCACAAAACGAAGCTTTGAAAAAGAAACTGCAGGACTAGAAGGAAACACATCGAGAAAGAAAATACCGTGTTGATGCATGATAGAGCTGTACTATCATTAAATATGACGAAGGAAGGAAGGAAGGAAGGAAGGAAGGTGGTAGGTGGTAGGTGGAGTGGGATAGATGGTTGATGGCTTGACGGGGTGGGCAAGAGATGACATTACAAGGCGGTGTAGGTTTGCTGAAAGGACTGAGGGGGGCATCGATTTCTTGGGAGTTGTAGGTGGCCTCGGACCGGCTGACCTGGAGACACGGGCCACGTGTACTGAAACCAAAGCTTAACAGAAAGCGAGCACAGTTAGAGACATTTAAGTTGAGAGTAAACTGGGTTAGGACAGGTTGGTTGCTGACAGTAGGCAAGGTACACAAAAAGTTCAAGATAAGCAGTACGCGAGTTTCAAGAAAATATTAGACAAAAAAAGGGGGGAGGAGGAAAATTATACAATTATCTCACAGAATACAATATAAAACTTGTACAAAATGCAATAAAAAAGTACAACCTGATAATTAAGGTACATATATATTACAGTGAAAAATCACACTTGTGGTAGGTACACATTTGCATGAAAGCGGAAATCGGAGGAAACCATTTACATAGTAAACACAGACTGTGAAGAGCGATTATATTAACACCCTGGTATTATAATATATTATAACATATAATGCTTAAACAAATAGAAGAGTGAGGCAAATGAGCACATGTATAACAAAGCGATGCAAGGAAACCCCGATCCGAGCTGCCCAACAGACCGGCGAGATACGTAGTACGCATGATAATATAACTATGACAGATATATATATATATATATATATATATAATGGTATACAGAGCAACACGAGGTACGTACGATCCTGGGCTTGTACGGCGGCTGAACCTCCCGTTCAGAAATCTTGTCCCAGTCGATACGACGAAAGAAGGCGTGCTCCCGTATCTCACGTTCACCCTGGGGACTGCAGCCCAGCCGTTTCTTGGGATCTTTCGTGAGTAGCTGAAGTGGGGACAAGTGGCAGTTGAGGGGAGGAGGAGGGTGAGAGAGAGAGAGAGGGGGTTCTTGAATAGTTACTGCTTCCAGAGAGGGAATAATCTTTTCTTTGTTATTGTCTAGAAACATGAGAAGTTTCATTGATCAAATTTTATAGGCAGTATGGAACATTATTTATTTATTGAGCACAGTAGACAGTAAGTAGGTTAGATGCAGTATATAGATATTTATAGTGTAACACAACTTTTAAAAAATGTATAAAACAAATTTCGGCCATATTTTATTACTTATAAGCATTTTTATCCTGTCGTATGTGTCTATGACTAATACAAAATGACTATTCTACATAAACCAGTTTTCCCGAAATTTTGAAATATGCAGATATACGACGTTTTACCTTATCGCGGCAGTATTATATAGGTAATCATTTAACATTTTAATTACTCGGTTAGGTATATATTATATAACAATGAAGATAAGCTATCGCCTATATAATAGACTCCTGACCCAATTCCGGCCAACTCGGTGCACTCTGGCTATTTAATTGCGGTGCACTCTGAATGCTGACCTAATTACTGACCCAGCTCGCGCCAACTCAGTGCACTCACTCTAATATGGTATAAATAGAAACACTTTTGCAACCAGAATTCATTCCGCTTCCAACTCTCACCACGAATGGTCGTACACGTCGTATCGGCTACACTTATTGATTCACTGTAATAACTTTTTATTTTATTATACAAATATAACATCATAATTATGATTTCCGATTTATATTTTTATTTTTTTTAATTCTTCTTTTAAATATAATTAGTATTTGATTTAAACAAATTGTTTTCAATTTACAAGTATAACTTAATTTTTTTTTAACTCACATGAATTGCAAAGCAGTATATTTAACTGAATATATCAATGACAAAATCGAGGTATAACTACAAAAGTATAGGATTACTCAATTGACAATATTGTACACAAATCTTTGTTGCAATTGACGCACTCAACTTTTAGATTAAGTAAATCAGAGAAAAGTTTATGCATGACTTTATCAGTATTAATATTTGAGTTCATTGCGTCTGTAATGTAAAGTGGCCATTCACTATTTACAAATATAGAATGCAGACGTTCATAAAAAGAAATACAATTAATAACAAACTAAATAGTAAAATTTGTATCATGATCAGATTCATAATAATTTACACAGTTAGTTACATCCTTCAAATAAGTAAATAATACTTAAACAAGTAGCGGTTCCCTATTGTAGACAGATTCAAAGGTGGGTTCTTTGAGATTAATATGTCGAGGTGTGCTGGCAGGTAGTCGAATATAAGATGGTTCACATTTTTTAGCAATTGAAATCATATAGTCCCGTGCATCATTAACTGATTTAA